>JAKGUB010000350.1:0-155000 GCA_026261675.1 Hippocampus mohnikei | reverse complement strand
GTTCGAGGTTGCCATTGACTTGTGGTATACCGAGGTACTTGTAGCTGTCCTCAATGTCTGCTATTGTTCCTTCAGGGAGTGAGACCCCTTCAGTGCGGACTACCTTTCTTCTCTTAGTTACCATCCGACTACATTTCTCAAGCCCGAATGACATCCCAACGTCATTGCTGTAGATCCTGGTTGTGTGGATCAGGGAGTCTATGTCCCTTGCGCTCTTAGCATACAGCTTTATGTCATCCATGTAGAGGAGGTGACTGATCGTAGTTCCATTTTTGAGGCGGTATCTGTAGCCTGTCTTAGCGATTACTTGGCTTAGGGGGTTCAGTCCTATGCAGAACAGCAGTGGGGAGAGAGCATCACCTTGGTATATGCCACATTTGATGGACACTTGGGTAAGTGGCTTGCCATTGGCTTCAAGTGTGGTTTTCCACATCCTCATCGAGTTCACAACGAAGGCTCTTAGGGTCCTATTCACCTTATACAACT
This sequence comes from Hippocampus mohnikei, assembly GCA_026261675.1. Classification (NCBI taxonomy): domain Eukaryota; kingdom Metazoa; phylum Chordata; class Actinopteri; order Syngnathiformes; family Syngnathidae; genus Hippocampus; species Hippocampus mohnikei. The sequence continues at coordinate 154,514 of JAKGUB010000350.1, read as the reverse complement.
CCAAGCATTCAGTGATCCATGTATTTGGCATCGAGTCGTAGGCTTTCTTGTAATCAATCCAGGCTGTGCACAGGTTGGTATGTCGGGACCTGCAGTCTTGTGCGACTGTTCTGTCAACCAGGAGCTGATGTTTGGCTCCTCTGGCATCTCTACCAATGCCCTTCTGCGCTTCGCTCATGTATTGATCCATGTGTCCACTTATCTTAAGCCCTGTTCACACGGGCAGATTTGTTTCGAATGAATGAATGAATGAATGAATGAATGAATGAATGAATGAATGAATGAATGAATGAATGAATGAATACTTTATTGTCATTGCACACTTGTTACAACGAAATTTTGGAGGAGCCTCCACCCCCAAAGTGTCGTGAAATCTAAAAATATAAAAGTATAAAAAGTATATAAATACATTGCATTCCCTGGACTTACACACAATCATATGCCTCCACCCCCAAAGTGTCGTGAAATCTAAAAATATAAAAGTATAAAAGTATATAAATACATTGCACTCCCCTGGACTTACACGCAATCATATGCACACATTTAAAAATTAATAACATATTCGGCACTAATTAAGGTACAGTCAAAGTTGTCTTACAAAATGATATCAATCAGGCATTAACATGACAGTATGTGATTTCGGACACATTGAAATACAGTCGGAGATATCATGAGGTATATAGTAAAATTGCACTCCCCCCCCCCAGGCCTACACATTCACATGCACACGATTTGAGGAATTGAGATTCAGCAGCCTGACTGCCCAGGGATAGAAAGTGTTTCTGTGTCTGTTTGTCCGGCTTCTCATAACTCTATATTTCCTGCCCAAGGGCAGGAGGTTGAAGAAGCACCTGCCAGGGTGGGATGGATCAGTCAGGATTTTGTTTGCCCTTTGTAGCCCCCTTGAGTTCGCGATGTCATCCAGGGATGGCAGGGGGCAGCCGATGATTTTTTGTGCCGCCTTTATGACCCCTTGCAGAGCATTCCTGTCTTTGGCCGTACAGCCAACGCTGCGATGCCGTACGCCAATACGCTCTCCACGCTCGAGCGGTAGAAAGTGCGTAGCAGGTGTGAGCCCGTCTGGCATTTGTTCAGCAATCTTAAGAAGTGCAACCTCTGTTGCGCTTTCCCGACCACAGCATCTGTGTTGGCATGCCATTTGAGGTCATCTGTTACATGCACACCCAGGAAATTGAACGTCGAGACCTTCTCCACACAGACACCGCCCATCTGTAGTGGGGAGGGGTCTGCTTTCTTCCTCCTCCAGTCTATCACCATCTCCTTTGTTTTGCTGGTGTTCAGTAGCAAGTTGTTTGATGAACACCAGCCTACGAGTCTCTTTACCTCCTCCCTGTACGCTGTCTCATCACCATCGGAAATGAGACCCACCAATGTAGTGTCATCAGCAAATTTCACGATGACATTTGAGTCATACATGGGGGTACAGTCATGTGTGTACAGTGTAAACAGGAAGGGGCTCAGCACACAGCCCTGGGGGGAGCCCGTGCTGAGTGTCAGTGTGGAGGATGTGTGAGGCCCCACCCTCACAGTCTGTGGTCGATCTGTCAGGAAGCTTCTGATCCATTTGCAGGTGGGGGATGGGTAGTCCAGGTCTTTCAACTTTGAGATGAGAATGTCGGTCAGGATGGTATTGAATGCTGAACTAAAATCCACAAAAGCGCCCTGACATAGCTTCCTGCTTCTCTCCATGGCTCGCGGCAGCATGTACAAAGGTGGAGATGGCATCAGCTGTTGATCTATTTTGTCTGTAGGCAAACTGATGCTGGTCGAAGTTCTGTGGGAGGCGTGATTTTAGATGGCGAAGAACTAGCCTCTCAAAACATTTCATGACCACTGGGGTCAGTGCCACTGGTCTGTAATCATTCAGGCTGCTGATGGTATGTTTCTTGGGGACGGGTATGATGGTGGCTGCTTTGAGGCATGATGGGACGGTGGCCTGTGCCAGGGAGGAGTTGAAGATCTGTGTTAGGATCTCTGTCAGTTGGTCCGCACAGGCCTTCAGCACTTTCCGATGTACTCCGTCTGGTCCTGTGGCTTTATGCGGGTTCACAGCTTTCAGGACTGCTCTCACCTCATGCTCCTTCAGCTGTAGCGACTGCGTGCTGCACTGATGTGTAGTCAGAGGGGCAGAGTGAGACCCCTTTGCGTCAAAGCGGGTGAAGAAGATGTTTAATTCCTCCGCCAGCGAGGCATCCACGCTTACTTCTTGTGGACTGCCCTTGTAGTTTGTTATTTTTTGTAAGCCCCGCCACACTTGCCTTGCATTTTTGTCCGCCAGTTGTTGCTCTACCTTTCCTTTATAGCCCCTTTTGGCTTGTTTAATTCCTCTTTTCAGGTTTGCCCTGGCCGCGGCATACAGCTCCCGGTCTCCGGCCCTGAATACAGAATCTCGGGCCCTGAGCAGCGTCCGCACTTCCCCCGTCATCCATGGTTTTACGTTTTTGAACACTTTGATCTGTTTATCCACTGTGACATTGTCAGTGCAGGTCTTAATGTAAAATAAAACAGTCTCAGTGCGTTCATTTAAGTCCAAGTGATCAAAAATAGTCCAATCCGTATTTTCAAAACAGTCCTGGAGCTGGTTGAGTGCATCTACGGGCCAGGTTTTAATAGTTTTCCTGACTGGTTTGGTTCTTATTCTGATGGGTCTATACGCTGGCACACTAAATAGTGAGATGTGATCAGACATTCCCAGATGAGGAAGGGGTATTGTCCTATAGGCACTCTTTAGGTTGGAATAGATCCTGTCCAGTGTGTTGCTGTCCCTGGTGGGGCCCTTTACATATTGTGCAAACTTTGGGAAAACAGTTTTTAAACAAGCCTGATTAAAGTCCCCAGCCACAATAATGGCACCCTCAGGGTACTGCATCTGCTGTCCGGATATTGTGTCGTGAAGTTTGGAAAGGGCTGTGTTTATGATAGCAGTGGGGGGTATATAGACAGCTGTAATTAGCACTACAGTTAGCTCTCTCGGTAGGTAGAATGGCCTACAGATTACCGTCATCATCTCTAAATCGGGCGAACAGTAAGTGTTTATTACCCTACTGTTTGTACACCAGCCTTGATGAACAAAGATGCAAAGGCCGCCCCCTCGCTTTTTTTCCGGAGCTGTCGTTTCTGTCGAGCGGTGCGTGGTTCGGCGCGATAGCTGAATTGCTTCATCCGGTATGAGCGAATGCAGCCACGTCTCCGTTATCACAGACACGCTACAGTCCCGGGTGTAGCGATTGTCTGACAACAGCAGCTCCATCTCGGCAATTTTGTTGACGATAGATCTGGCATTCGTCAGGAAGATGCTTGGCAGCGCTGGTCTGAGCGGCTGCTTCCTTAGCCTGGCTAGCAGGCCCGCCCTGCATCCCCGCTTTTGTCTCCGCTCTCGACGCCGCCTGCGCCGCCTCCTAGTCCCGACAACAATCCACGGAGAGCCCGGTGGTCTGGCTATCGCTGGGGGTATATCCCATGTATCTCTGAAGTCCGCATTTATCGCGATTTCACTCGCAAGTCCAATGTTTTTTAACTCTGCACTGGTATATGTGTACAAGCCATTCACACACTTGATCACATTCGCACAAGACCACAAAACACAATAGGAAACAAACTAACTCCACGACGAGGGAGGGAGGTCCGGGCCGCTGCGTCCTCGCGCGCTGCCATACTGTCAACAGTTGTGACAATAGTCGGCGCTGCTCCGAAGTATTTTGTTGCGATATAAATTTGCACTGGAACAAATTTTGTGGAGCGTTCACAAGTACAAAGCCGCTGAGCGGAACAGCACGAGAACAGCATTGGCACAGCTCCACTTGCTTTCACACGGGCAGTTCCTGTTGCGGAACAAAACGACAGGAATGCGGAAGTAAAACATGCGCATGCGTAAAGAAAGAAGAAGGCGGGGAAAAGGAAATACCATTTCCCCTCCTTCTTTGTGACACAAAATGGCTTCTTCTCCGGAGAAATCAACGATATTGTCGATAATCAGACGCGCAGGAGAGAGAAAAGAAAGATTGCTGAAATACAGAAGAGAACAGAAACAACGTATCGTTCGATTTCTTCAACAACAAGTGGGCGACTTTGTGGCGTTCATGGCCATGTGGACGGTCGCCATGGCGTCACTAAACGCCGAGAAAAACACATGGATGAAGACACACAGTTCTGTTTGGTGGGACAGAGTTGTCAGCGGTTCGTTCACTCATTCAGACTGGATATCAAACTTCAGAATGAGCAAGGAAGCATTCGGATATGTGTGCGAAGCTTCGCCATCCCTCTCACGTGTAACGACTGCCATGCGAATGCCGATCAGCGTGGAAAAACGGGTCGCGATCACCCTCTGGAAACTGGCTACCAACGCGTGCTACAGAACAATCGGACATCTTTTCGGTGTTGCTAAAAACACAGTCTGTGTCATCGTTCATCAGACTTGTTCTGACATTGTTTCGAAATGAGCCAAGACCTCATTAAATGGCCTGTTGGTGACCTGATGTATGAAAATGTCTGAAATTTTGAACAGCGCTGGGGCTTTCCTCAAGTAGTGGGTGCAATCGATGGTACACACATTCCTATTATTCGACCACACGACTGTCATACTGACTACTACAACAGAAAGGGATTTTATTCTGTTATTATGCAAGCAGTGGTCGATAGCAGCTATCGATTTATAGACATTTTTATTGGCTGGCCAGGTAGTGTACATGACGCACGAGTATTTGCAAACTCTCCCTTGTATCAAACCAGAACATCTGGCTCAGAGTTTTGGGGAAATAAACTGGATCTTGGTGGGGTGCCAGTACCATTAGTGCTGTTGGGTGATGCAGCATATCCCTTATCTACGTGGCTTATGAAGCCTTTTTCAGACAATGGTAGACTGACACCACCTCAAAAAGAATTTAACTATATACATAGCAGGGCAAGAATGGTTGTGGAAAATGCATTTGGCAGGTTGAAAGGTCGATGGAGTATTCTGCTCAAAACACAGGAAACACACCTGGTGAACCTCAATAACATTGTTGCTGCATGTTGTACGCTTCACAATTTGTTCGAGAAATGGGGAGAACATTTTGACAACGAATGGATGGTGGAAAGTTGTGAAAATGACGAGACCTCAGATGAAACAAGAGATGACCAAAGACCAACATTTGACAGTGCAGCAGCCATACGGCAGGCCCTACTAGTGCATTTAAATGCCTAAATTGTATTGAGGTAATTACTTGTATGTTCCAAATGTGTCACTGTTTTACAAAACAAAAAGTTTTGCTAGACTCAATAAAACTTTTTGAAAAATGCACAATATTTCAATGTTTCTTTTATGCTGTAAACTTTTAATCAATCTCTCTCTCTCTCTCTCTCTCTCTCTCTCTCTCTCTCTCTCTCTCTCTCTCTCTCTCTCTCTCTCTCTCTCTCTCTCTCTCTCTCTCTCTCTCTCTCTCTCTCTCTATATATATATATATATATATATATATATATATATATATATATATATATATATATATATATATGAATTGTGATTTGATACTGGTCTTAATCTTACCTTTGGCACAGATTTGGCACAGAAATCTTCAAAACAGCTACACATTCTACTATGTAAATTCTGAGATTATCACTCAAATATGAACACGTTACTATTAACTTGTAATCAGAAAAGAATACTGCTATATATAAATATACACATATATACAAATTGGAAACAGGGTCTACAAATCGTGGTACACAGGAGGGTCTGAAACATCCAATGCACTCAGTGGAAGATTATTTTGTGACTGCTCATAGCCACCTGCACTGGTACTAGCATGACTGCCTGAATTTTGGAGTCGCAGAAGCATGGACATCATCCGAATCTGGTGTTCCCGATCTTCTCTTCGTCTCTTCTCATCTGACTCTCTGTCCTCTTTCCTTTTCTGTTCCTCCCATGCAATTTCTTCCCTCCATCTCTTCATTTCCATCTCTTTTTCCAGAGCCATCATTTTATTTTCATTCTCAATGAAGAGCTGAAAGAAGATCATAAATAACAAATCATTTTTAATGTATACACACACATATACATTTATATATATATATATATATATATATATATATATATATATATATATATATATATATATATATATATATATATATATATATATATATATATATATATATATATACACACACACATATACATTTTTATATAAATATATATATGCACACAGCTATTTCTTTTTGTGTGTGTACCTTCATATTTGTCCTCTGGCTCTCTGCAAACTTCTCGAACGTTTTTCCCATACATTTCTGGAACTGGTCAACCCTTGTTTTTTTCCTTTTTCCTGGCTTTTTAGAGGTAGACCCACTCCCAAAGCTGACATCACTGCTTTCTTGATCGTGAGCGCTGTCTTCACCGCTTAAATAGTCTACGCTTGTACCGGGAGCGGGGGTGCACGGCCGGGCTTCGTCCATGTCGCTGGCCCCCTCGTCACTGTCGACCGGGGTCGGTTGCGTGCTCGGGCCAGGGGATGGAGAGCTGATAGAAGCGCCAATGGCGACAAGGTGGTGCGGCATACTGGCGGGCGATGCCGAGGATGTCATTCAGTCGGTCATACAATTTGCACGTTTTCTCCCTCTGCCGGATGTTTTGTTGTTATCAGTTATTTTTGTATTCTTGCTTAAGGCCTTTAATTTTCAAGCGGCACTGATCGCCAGTGCGGTGAAAACCTTCGAACGCATCTTCTCACCTATCTTGAGAAAAACGCTTTATTCCTCCTCGTTCCTTCTAATTGGGCTTGGATGTTCCCGTCAGCCCAAATTGTTATTAGGGCTGAAATTTCATCGTCGCCCCAGTTCATGCCCCTGTTTTTTAAATGCGTGTGGTTGTCGATGTGACCCGCCATGTCTTGAAGCGCAAAATACCCAGGATGCATGTTGGCAAGTACCGGATGGACTCCTCTGACGCGTGGCGAGGCCACTCCCTGCAAGCGAGCATTTGCTCTGGAGCAAATTTAACCCAGTTGCGTTCATACGTGCACATTTGCTTGGTACTGCTTCAAACGAGCATTTGTTCCAGAGCAAATTTTTAAACCACCTCCCTGAGGTGGTTGAAATTTGATCTGAAACAAGCTGTTTTCGGGCGCTATGCCGGAACAAAGTTGCACGTATGAACGCTCGAGGGGAGCAGTTGCGGAGTAAGTCCGAAATAAATCTGCCCAAGTGAACGGCCCTTTAGCCGCAATGATGCCTGACATGAGCTTCCATGTTGTGGAGAGACAGGTTATTAGCCGATAGTTGGATGGGACTGTACCCTTAGAGGGATCCTTCATGATCAGGATCGTTCGCCCTTCGGTTAGCCATCCTGGGTGAGTCCCATCCTTCAGCAACTGGTTCATTTGTGTAGCTAGGCGCTCATGGAGTGCTGTGAGTTTCTTTAGCCAGTAGGTGTGTACCATGTCCGGGCCTGGTGCTGTCCAGTTTTTCATATCTGAGACTCTTTCCTATATGTCTGCCACTGTTATGGTAACTGGGTTCTGCTCAGGGAGGTTGCTGTGCTCCTCTCTCAGGGTCACCAGCCATTTTGCACTGCTGTTATGTGCAACCTCCCTCTCCCATATGCCTTTCCAGTACCTTTCAGTTTCCAGTCTTGGTGGGTCAGCTCTGCTGTTAGGACCCTGCCACTGAGCGTACACTTTCGCAGGTTGTGTTGCGAACAGCCTGTTTATTCGCCTGGCCTCATTCTCTTTCGTGTACCTCTTTAGGCGACTGGACAAGGGTTGGAGCCTTTGTTTGGCAGTTTCGAGTGCTTCAGGTATGGTCATCTGGATGTACCTCTCAGGTATCGGCCTTTTCATCACATCTCTCTGGGCCTCCGTCAATTGACTCACATCTTTCTGAGCCGCCTTGATCTTAGCCTCCAGCCATCTTTTCCATGGTGGGTAACATGTCTCATGGTTGCTCCTGTAGCCAAGGATTTCTAGGATCACTGACGCTGAAGCGTATATCAGCTCATTGGTTTCCGTGATCGTAATGGCAGGGATCGCCCTCAGTGCTGCATTCACACTTTCCATGAGACTTTCAGGTGGTACTTCACATAGCCGTTGTAATCGGTTTCTAGGTTACCCAGCTTTCATCCTCGCCATGATCTTAGCTTTCAGGTCAGTTGCTGCCTCGCTCAGTATTTCATTCATTGGGGCTGGCCTCCCAATCTCATCATCTGCATTCATTGAGGCTTGCCTCCCAATCTCTGGTATGACGTCCTCCTCTGATCTGGCAGCCTGGGGCCCTTCACCATGGAACCTGCGTTGTACCTCATCAATCTCAAGTTGTGACAGCAATTGCCGTTTGTGGATGTTGGAACACTGAGCTACTAGTTGTTTCGTGGTCAACCGTGACTGTGGGTTTCAAAGTAACCATTCAGCCTGCATTCTCTGCATGTAACCCCTCTGACTAGGGTTGCTTGAGTAGTAGCATTCCAACAGAGCCATGTTATCGCATCTCGCCCATCTCCGCTTTGTTCCAGTAGCCCATTTTTCATCAAGGTGCTCTGGTTCCCAGCACCTGACGCAGACCTTGTTTGGCCGGGCGACGTCTGAGCCGGCATGTCATTCGTTTTATTGTCTCTCATCATTGTATGAGGTAGGCATTAGCGTGAAGGGTCTTGCCCAGGACCCACACTGGATGGTGTTATGTGCTTATTTTTGCCCCAAGCGGGATTCGAACCACCGTCTCCCGTATTCCAAACCGATGCCTGACCAACTGAGCTATCCAGCCGCTATCTCTCTCTCTCTCTCTCTCTCTCTCTCTCTCTCTCTCTCTCTCTCTCTCTCTCTCTCTCTCTCTCTCTCTCTCTCTCTCTCTCTCTCTCTCTCTCTCTATATATATATATATATATATATATATATATATATATATATATATATATATTAGAGCTGTCAGTTTAGCTGCGTTTTATCGGCATTAATTTAAATGAATATTATCGGGATCAAAATCTTTCTCGCGAGATTAACGCGGCAGACGTCACAGCGGATGTTACGTTGCTCTATAAATAAACCAGAAACAAAACATCAAGCGCGCTGCACAGGTCCACGCACGTTTGTTTTGCCAGCCACAGCAGCGCGAGACACTGAAAACGGATACTTAAAGAGTTTATGAATGGAAAGTTTACTTTTAAAAAGTTGCCAGATTGTTCCACTGACAAGACCAAAGTTACCTGTATGTTTTGCAGTCGTAAACCAAGCTATCATCATAGCACGTCGAGTCTGAAATACCACTTAATGGCCAAGCACACAGCTGACGTGCGTACTACGCCCCCTCGTCTAAAACAGACATCTATGGATCATTTCAAAGCGAAGAAAATGGATGACACGACGAACAAATTTGCTGAAGCCATAGCTAAATACATGGCTACTGCATGCAAGCCTGTCAACATTGTCCACAGCTCCACTCAAGCTGAAATAATTCGCATTGCATCGAACGACTCCTGTAGGATTGACCTGGCGCTTTAAGAGGGGCGGGGCTGCCACTGACAGGTGACCGTTCGCGCGATGTATAAATAGCGTTTTGTTTCGTGAGTGAATACACTCGCTTCGTCGTCGGCATGGCTCAATGTTAAGCTACGCGTGTGCTTCTTATCAAGTCAGATGTGTAAAGTTAGCTTTGCAATCTGACGTTTAAATGAAGTGAATTGCGTTGCAGCTGGGGTTAATCATGCCGGCGCTCCACTTCCGGGATTGACTATTGGGACTTGTAGTTCTTTTGTTCGATTCGACTTGATATGTTTGTGTTGTATGGTTTCTTACGTTTAAAAGAATGAATAACGATGACGATAATGATACATAGTGAAATCAGGGTTGATTACATTATTGTTAAATAAAGGTATTAATTAATGTCAATTATATACATATTTACATTGTGATGCAGAAAGATAGATATATTAATTTTTTACTCCATTTATGTGTAATTTAGGTTATTACCTGCTTCTGATACTTCTGTTACAACTACTACTACTACTACTACTTCTGCTGCAAAGTGCTCCAATAAATAATCAAAAAAGTACAGAACGAGAGATCCTTCCATGCTGACCGACAATCCCTATTCAGGGGGCCGTGAAAAACGGAATTAAATGAACAACTCCACTACGGATTGCCAGCGAGAGCCTCCATTACAAGCATCCGAAATGATGTCGACACAAAACCGTAGAGAGACTTCCGAGCAAGAAGGACCAACAGAATCAGCATAGGCTGACTGCTGTGTTCAAAGCAAATTTGAGAAAAACATCCATCCATCCATCCATCTTCTACCGCTTATCCGGGGCCGGGTCGCGGGGGCAGCAGCTTAAGCAGGGAAGCCCAGACTTCCCTCTCCCCAGCTACTTCTTCCAGCTCTCCCGGGGATCGAGGCGTTCCCAGGCCAGCTGCGTGACATAGTCTTTCCAGCGTGTCCTGGGTCGTCCCGGGTCTCTTCCCGTGGGACATGCCCGAACACCTCACTAGGAGGCGCTCAGGGGCATCCGAATCAGATGCCCCAGCCACCTCATCTGGCTCCTCTCGATGTGGAGGAGAAGCGGCTCTACTTTGAGTCCCTCCCGGATGACCGAGCTTCTCACCCTATCTCTAAGGGATAGCCCGGACACCCTGCGGAGAAAACTCATTTCGGCCGCTTGTATCCGGGATCTCGTTCTTTCGGTCACGACCCATAGCTCGTGACCATAGATGAGGGTTGGGACGTAGATCGACCGGTAAATTGAGAGCTTCGCCCTTTGGCTCAGCTCCTTCTTTACCACGACAGACCGATACAACGTCCGCATCACAGCTGACGCTGCACCGATCCGCCTGTCGATCTCTCGCTCCCTTCTGCCCTCACTCGTGAACAAGACCCCAAGATACTTAAACTCCTCCACTTGGGGCAAGATCTCCTCCCGACCGGAGAGGGCACTCCACCCTTTTCCGACTGAGGACCATGGTTTCAGATTTGGAGGTGCTGATCCTCATCCCAACCGCTTCACACTCGGCTGCGAAACGCTCCAGTGAGAGCTGGAGAGACCCGCTTGAAGGAGCCAGCAGTACCACATCATCTGCAAAAAGCAGAGAAGCAATACTGAGGCCACCAAAACGGACCCCCTCAACGCTTCGGCTGCGCCTAGAAATTCTGTCCATAAAAGTTATGAACAGAATCGGCGACAAAGGGCAGCCTTGGCGTAGTCCAACCCTCACTGGAAACGATTCCGACTTACTGCCGGCAATGCGAACCAAACTCTGACATCGGTGGTATAGCGACCGAACGGCCCGTAACAAGGGGTTCGGTACCCCATACCCACAAGCACCCCACAGAACTCCCGAGGACACGGTCAAACGCCTTCTCCAAATCCACAAAACACATGTAGACTGGTTGGGCGAATTCCCACATACCCTCGAGGACCCTGCTAAGGGTGTAGAGCTGGTCCACTGTTCCACGGCCGGGACGAAAACCACACTGCTCCTCCTCAATCCGAGGCTCGACTTCCTGACGGACCCTCCTCTCGAGCACCCCTGAATAGACCTTACCAGGAGGCTGAGGAGTGTGATCCCTCTGTAGTTGGAACACACCCTCCGGTCCCCCTTTTTAAAAAGAGGGACCACCACCCCGGTCTGCCAATCCAGAGGCACTCTCCCCGCTGACCACGCGATGTTGCAGAGGCGTGTCAACCAGGACAGCCCCACAACATCCAGAGCCTTGAGGAACTCCGGGCGGATCTCATCCACCCCTGGGGCCCTGCCACCGAGGAGCTTTTTAACCACATCGGTGACTTCGACCACAGAGATAGGAGAGCCCACCTCAGAGTCCCCAGACTCTGCTTCCTCCAAGGAAGGCGTGCTGGTGGAGTTGAGGAGGTCTTCGAAGTACTCCGCCCACCGGCTCACAACGTCCCGAGTCGAGGTCAACAGCGCCCCATCCCCACTGTACACAGTGTTAGTGGTGCACTGTTTCCCCCTCCTGAGACGTCGGATGGTGGACCAGAATTTCCTCGAAGCCGTCCGGAAGTCGGCTTCCATGGCCTCACCGAACTCCTCCCATGTCCGAGTTTTTGCCTCGGCGACCACCGAAGCCGCATTCCGCTTGGCCAGTCGATACCGTCAGCTGCCTCTGGGGTCCCACAGGCCATAAAGGCCCGATAGGACTCCTTCTTCAGCTTGACGGCATCCCTTACTGCTGGTGTCCACCAGCGAGTACGGGGATTGCCGCCACGACAGGCACCAACTACCTTACGGCCACAACTCAGATTGGCCGCCTCAACAATAGAGGCACGGAACGTGGTCCATTCGGACTCAATGTCCCCCGCCTCCCCCGGAACATGGGAAAAGCTCTGTCGGAGGTGGGAGTTGAAACTCCTTCTGACAGGGGAATTCCGCCAGACGCTCCCAACAAACCCTCACAATACGTTTGGGTCTGCCAGGCGGACCGGCATCTTCCCCACCATCGTAGCCCACTCACCACCAGGTGGTGATCAGTTGACAGCTCCGCCCCTCTCTTCACCCGAGTGTCCAAAACATGCGGCCGCAAACCGATGATACAACCACAAAGTCAATCATCGAACTGCGGCCTAGGGTGTCCTGGTGCCAAGTGCACATATGGACACCCTTATGCTTGAACAAGGTGTTCGTTATGGACAATCCGTGGCGAGCACAGAAGTCCAATAACAAAACACCACTCGAGTTCTGATCGGAGGCCGTTCCTCCCAATCACGCCCCTCCAGGTCTCACTGTCGTTGCCCACATGAGCATTGAAGTCCCCAGCAGAACGAGGGAGTCCCCAGCAGGAGTACTCTCTAGCACACCCTCCAAGGACTCCAAAAGGGTGGGTATGCTGAACTGCTGTTGGGTGCGTATGCACAAACAACAGTCAGGACCCGTCCCCCACCCGAAGGCGGAGGGAGGCTACCCTCTCGTCTACCGGTGTGAACCCCAATGTACAGGCACTGAGCCGGGGCAATGAGTATGCCCACACCTGCTCTGCGCCTCTCACCGTGGGCAACTCCAGAGTGGAATAGAGTCCAACCCCTCTCGAGAGAGCTGGTACCAGAACCCAGGCTGTGTGTGGAGGTAAGTCCGACTATATCCAGTCGAAACTTTTCAACCTCACACACCAGCTCGGGCTCCTTCCCTGTAAGAGAGGTGACATTCCATGTCCCCAGAGCTAGCTTCTGCAGCCGAGGATCGGACCGCCAGGGTCCCCGCCTTTGGCTGCCGCCCAGCTCACATCGCACCCGACCCCTTTGGCCCCTCCATGGGTGGTGAGCCCATGAGAAGGGGGACCCACGTTGCCTCTTCGGGCTGAGCCGGCCGGGCCCCATGGGTGCAGGCCCGGCCACCAGGCGCGCCAACGAGCCCCACCCCAGGCCTGGCTCCAGAGGAGGCCCGGTGACCCACGTCCGGGCAAGGGAAACTGGGTTCCATTTATTTTGTCCATCATAAGGGGTTTTTGAGCCGTGCTTTGTCTGGTCCCTCACCTAAGACCTGTTTGCCATGGGTGACCCTGCCAGGGGCATAAAGCCCCAGGCAACTTAGCTCCTAGGATCATTGGGACGCACAAACCCCTCCACCACGGTAAGGTGACGGCTCAATTTGAGAAAAACGAAGTATGCAAACATTGCTTAAATCCATTTTAGGCTGAGTACTAGTTTACCTTAGATGTGCACTTTATAATGTTATATTGTGCTGTTTTGATTCCATAAAAAGAGCTGTTCAAGCAGCTGTTGTGTGACAAAATATTTTTTTCACTGTTGTTGATGGACAGTAATATTGTGTGAGAGATAATGTGTGAATAACTGCTCCAAGTGAAAAATGTTCATGTGAAATTGAAAATCGAAATTATTTCAGTAAATATTTGCATTTTGCACATAGAAAACTGATTCATGGTTCCATGTTGATGAGAGCATTAAAATGGGGGAAAATAGGACAAAAAATATAAAAGGAAATTCAGAAACGATAAAAAATGCGTGAGTAATCATGATTAATTTTTAGTTAATTTGAGTTAATTATGACAGTTGAGTTTTTAATTAGATTAAATATTTTAATCGTTTGACAGCTCTAATATATATATATATATATATATATATATATATATATATATATATATATATATATATATATATATATATATTTATTTATTTATTTATTTCGGACTATAACCCACTACTTTTTCCCAAACTTTCAACCCTGCGGCTTATACAGTGGTGCGGCTAATATGTGTAATTTTTCTAACGGCCGCCAGAAGCGCTCAAGTAGAAAAGGTAAGATTAAGACCGTGGAATATATGCATCTTCTTGTCTTGTGCATAAATTAAATTAGCGTGAACATACCCTCATCATGGAAAATGCAAAAAGAAAGGCATTTACCAGACCTGTTATACTGTGTTGCTATTCTGTTGCTAGCGTGTTGTTACCATGTTGCTACCGTTTTACTCCCGCATCACAGGCACCGTTTGGGAAGAAAGTTATATTATTATTATTATTGTTAAGTTATATTATTGAAACTTTGAAAACTCTCTCTGTGTACCGTCTTTCTTTGTAAATATGTTTACATGTTTTAATGTGGGCACATGCGGCTTATATACAGGTGCGGGGCTTGTGTATGTCCAAAATTGATTTTCGTCTAAAAATGTAGTGGGTGCGGCTTATAATCAGGTGCGCTCTATAGTGCGGAAATTACGGTGTGTGTGTGTGTGTGTGTGTGTGTGTGTGTGTGTGTATATATATATATATATATATATATATATATATATATACTGGTTGCAATATACAGTATGACATGTGTCTTCTTTTCATTGAAAGTCAAGAAATTTTGTGCCATCCAGGTTTTGATTTGTCCAAACTCGGTCCTCAAGGGCCACTGCCCTGCCCATTTTCATTCACTCTCTTCTGCAACACACCTGATTCAAATGATTGGGATTATTATCAAATTTTTCAAGAGCTTACTGATGAGCTGATTATTTGAATCAGGTGTATTGCAGCAGGGAGCAATGGAAAACAGGCAGGGCATTGGTCCTTGAGGAATGGAGCTGGACATGTCCGTCTTGTCTTACTTTTATGGTGTATGCTGTATTTTATATTATTGATTAATCCACCCACCCCCCGCCTTTGTTACTGTATGAACATTTTTTTGACTGCATGTAAAGCATTTTGTAGGCAAGAATGGTTGTTTAAAAATGCTCTATAAATAAAGTTGAGTTGAGTTTGGTAAGTGGAAGACGTACATAAGGATGATGATTATTATTCTATTCATAAGGCAGCAGGCGGTTGCAATTTGATGCCATACCCACCAAGCATGATCGTGTCTCTGAACACGAAGGATAGAATAACTGAGTTGAGGCCACATTGAAGCAACTAAGTCGTGAAGAAGAAAAATCATCTTTATTATTTGAATTGAATGCAGATGGCATGGATGGGAATCTTGCAATTATGCATCAATAACCACACGGTGATCATTACGATTAGGGCAAAATTCTTTAGGACAAAATTTATTTTGGAATAAAAACAACTCGCTTTCTGTGGTCTAGGCTTGGCATGCCCAGGTCGCCCAGGTGGTGGACTGGATGTTGCTAGTCCAGGTGGGAGTGTTTCTAGCCAGTCACAGGTTTTCTGAGTGAGCAAGATGGTGGGCGTTTTGGGCGTTTTCATCCCGAAAAACTGTGTGGTGATCCAGGTTTGAAACATTATGTTCCAGAATATTTTTGGCATCCGGAGTAAGAGATGGTCCAGTGGGTGTTCCAGGTTGCAGTGTGCTGGTCCACATCAGAAGGGTTGTGGGGCAGGTTGACAATTTGTTGTTTCGGTGGGTATTTTTTATCCAGGACAACAGGTGGCTGCACTGGTGGCTGCTATTTGCTGGGGTGGCTAATTATGATATGAAATAAAATGTGGTCCTAGAGATGGTAGAGCCTGGCAAGATGGTGGGTGGGTCATTTTCATCCATAGTAACAAGTAGCCCAGGTGACCCAGGGTGTTAAGATGATGGGTCATAAAATGCTGGATCAGGTGGTGGTGGCAGTGGCCCAGTGAATATGGTGATGGCCCAGGTGGCAAAGATGGCGGTGGCTAATATGTTGGTGGCCCAGGTGGCCAAGGTACTGGTTGCATAGGTGGCCAAGGTGCTGGTGGCCTAGGTGGCCAAGGTGCTGGTTGCATAGGTGGCCAAGGTGCTGGTGGCCAAGGTCGTCGTAGCCCATGTAGCCAAAAAGGCCAATATGGATATTGTAGTGGTGGCCAGGGAGGACCTGGTGGTCCAGGTGGACTATGTTTCCAAGGTGGTTGAAGCCCTTGTGGCCAAAAAGGCCAATATGGATAGCTTAGTGGTGGCCAGGGAGGACCTGGTGGTCCAGGTAGTCTTGGTAGTTCAGGTGTCCAATGTGGTAGTGGCACAGGTGGCCACGGTGCTGGTCGCCTAGGAGGCCATGGTGCTGGTGGCCAAGGTAATTGTAGCCCTTTTGGCCAAAAAGGCCAATATGGATATTGTAGAGGTCGCCCGGTCGGATCTGGTAGTCCAGGTGGTCCAGGTGGCCAATGTGGTAGTGGCACAGGTGGCCAAGGTGCTGGCCGCCTAGGTGGCCAAGGTGCTGGTGGCCAAGGCAGTCGGAGCCCTTTTGGCCAAAAAGGCCAAAATGGATACTGTAGTGGTGGCCGGGGGGGAGCTGGTGGTACTGTTGGTCCTGGTAGTCCAGGTGGCCAATGTGGTAGTGGCACAGGTGGCCAAGGTGATGGTCGACTAACTGGCCAAGGTGCTGGTGGCCAAGGTCGCCGTAGCCCTTGGGGCCAAAAAGGCCAATATGGATATCTTAGTGGTGGGCCGGGAGGACCTGGTGGTCCTGGTGGACTAGGTGGTAGTGGCCTAGGTGGCCAAGGTGCTGGTTGCATAGGTGGCCAAGGTGCTGGTGGCCAAGGTCGTCGTAGCCCATGTAGCCAAAAAGGCCAATATGGATATTGTAGTGGTGGCCAGGGAGGACCTGGTGGTCCAGGTGGACTAGGTTTCCAAGGTGGTTGAAGCCCTTGTGGCCAAAAAGGCCAATATGGATAGCTTAGTGGTGGCCAGGGAGGACCTGGTGGTCCAGGTAGTCTTGGTAGTTCAGGTGTCCAATGTGGTAGTGGCACAGGTGGCCACGGTGCTGGTCGCCTAGGAGGCCATGGTGCTGGTGGCCAAGGTAATTGTAGCCCTTTTGGCCAAAAAGGCCAATATGGATATTGTAGAGGTCGCCCGGTCGGATCTGGTAGTCCAGGTGGTCCAGGTGGCCAATGTGGTAGTGGCGCAGGTGGCCAAGGTGCTGGCCGCCTAGGTGGCCAAGGTGCTGGTGGCCAAGGCAGTCGGAGCCCTTTTGGCCAAAAAGGCCAAAATGGATACTGTAGTGGTGGCCGGGGGGGAGCTGGTGGTACTGTTGGTCCTGGTAGTCCAGGTGGCCAATGTGGTAGTGGCACAGGTGGCCAAGGTGATGGTCGACTAACTGGCCAAGGTGCTGGTGGCCAAGGTCGCCGTAGCCCTTGGGGCCAAAAAGGCCAATATGGATATCTTAGTGGTGGGCCGGGAGGACCTGGTGGTCCTGGTGGACTAGGTGGTAGTGGCCTAGGTGGCCAAGGTGTTGGTGGGCTAGGGGGCCATGGTGATGGTAGCACTTGTGGCCAAAAAGGCCAATATGGATATTGTAGTGGTGGCCCGGGAAGACCTGGTGGTCCCGGTGGTCCTGGCGGACTAGGTGGTCCTGGCAGTCCAGGTGGTCCAGATGGTCCTGGTGGACCAACTGGTCCAGATGGTCCTGGTGGCCCCTCTAGTCCAGGTGGTCCAGGTGTCCCATCTAGACCAGGTGGTCCTGGTGGCCCATCTGGTCCAGGTGGTCCTCGTAAACCATTTTGCCCTGGTGGGCCGTCAGGTCCAGGTGGTCCAACTGTCCCTGGGTGACCATCTGGTCCAGGTGGACCTGGTGGACCTTCTGATCCTTGTGGACCCTTAGGTCCTGGTGGTCCTTGTGGACCCTTTGGTCCTGTTGGCCCTGGTGGCCCTGGTGGCCCACTACCAGGTGCCCCTGGTGTATAATGTGGATACCGAGGTGTTCTTGAAGGTGAACCTTGTGGTGACCTGGATGGGAATGGATGTTACTCAGATTGAACACTGTCGTCTGGAAAAATATCTGTCTCAGCTGGCACGTTACCTCTTTATCTTAGCAGAAAGACAGCTGGTTCCTGTGAAAAAGAGTTGACATATTTGTTACATGGTGACCTTTCACTTACTCTTTGTTCCTTGGTAGTTGAGAGTTTGATGACTTACCAAACAGCACAAGGGCAATAGTGAACACCTTGAGAATGCTCATTGTGGCTGATAATGTCCTAAAAGACAGTGGAAAGGGACGGTAAATGTACATCGAGAGAAAGTGAACATGTTGCGAGAGCTGGCTGCTTGGAGAGTGTCAGTTTGTTGAGGCCCAAGTTCCATGCCGAACCACAAGGTACCTGGACTGTCCTCTCCTGGACTTGGGAAGAAGGCTGATAACTAACTCCCTGTCAATCCTAATGTTGTTGCCTTCGGTTGGAATTCTCATATTTATTGAAAACACTCCTTTTTCAGGAAATACACTTTTTTTTGTTGAGTTAATTGCTCATTTATTATTCTGTCATTCATGAACATAGTGCCAGCACCAGAGATGCATTTCAGAGTCCACGGTTCCACAGATCCACGCCATTGTGAATACAGTAAAGGCTTGCATTGTAGAACACAGTGGATGCCCCACATATCGCAGTTCCTCGTCTATTTGCATATGACTGTTGTCAAATTTAAAATACTTGCTTGGGACCACACCCATTTTTTTAGTGGACAATGTTTTTTGGCAGCATTTTTCATTTTATGGGAAAATTGCTGTAAAAAGAAAAGCGGAATGTAAATTTTGTTTTGTTTTGCTTTTCAACCAACATTATTAGTCTCAGCATCATGAGTACTTAGGCCTACTCTTGTGTCTGTCATGTATCCAGAAGTACAAAGAGACTTTTAGTTCCCCCCCCCTCCAAGGTCTGCACTCAAATGTGCTTCTCTCAGGCTTTCCAAGTATGAGTTGCAGACTTGACTATATAATGTCACACATATTCATTAAATATATATTACATCGTGGATGGGCAATTGGTGGCCCGCGGGCCGCAAGCAGCCCATTCTTTGAGTGGCCCCTTGATTTAGTCGAAAAAAAAAACCTCAACAAAATTAAAACTTTGTGTGAGTTGATGTTTGTGGAAAAAATGCACTAAATATATTCTTACACCTATTTTGGTTTGCTCTTCTGCTGTTTCAAGCCACCCTTGAATGGTAATTTTATGCATGATAGCCTTTTGCACTGATATAAAAACAAAATCACAGTGTCTTGTTAATTTTTGATTGTTCAAACTCTTTTGTTGAAAATGGATCTTTTACGACTTCACTGAGAAATGTATTCTGAAAAATGAAATATGTTGAGAGCACATATTTTGTATGTATGTAGGTACAGGTTTTGTCCAGATTTAAAATGGCATTTTTGTCAGACGTCTGGTGTGGAAGTGTGTGATCCAATGTAACGTGAGTCAAAATGCATATTTTCCCCTTGATTGCACAAAGCGCAACACCAAACATGCCCAACATTAAAGTTGTGCTCACTGAAAACACTTCAAAATGGAGAAAGTACTCACCACGCACACTCAAGTTTGCTCCTAGAGCCCCTCTCAGTCCTTGTGTTGTTGTCAGTCCTGCTTCTATCTCTATTCTGTCGTTTCACAGTCGGTAATGAAGAGATTATATCACTTGTCCGTCAACCATTAAGGTGTGGCCCTTGTTAATGAGGGTGGGTAATTGAATTGATTTTCTTTTGTTTTGACACTATTACAGTCTGTGGTTTCTATTTGGCTGCGACTGGCTGGCATCCAGTTCAAGGTGTACCCCGCCTTCTGCCCAAAGACAGCTGGGATAGGCTCCAGCACGCCCGCGACCCTTGTGAGAAAAAGTGGATTATGAATGAATGAATGAATGAATGAATGAATGAATGAATGAATGAATGAATGAATGAATGAATGAATACTTTATTGTCATTGCACACTTGTTACAACGAAATTTTGCGGGAGCCTCCATCCCCAAAGTGTCGTGAAATCTAAAAATATAAAAGTATAAAAAGTATATAAATACATTGCACTCCCCTGGACTTACACGCAATCATATGCACACATTTAAAAATTAATAAAATATTCGGCACTAATTAAGGTACAGTCAAAGTTGTCTTACAAAATGATATCAATCAGGCATTAACATGACAGTATGTGGACTATTTCGGACTCATTGAAATACAGTCGGAGATATCATGAGGTATATAGTAAAATTGCACACACACCCCCAGGCCTACACATTCACATGTACACAATTTGAGGAATTGAGATTCAGCAGCGTGACTGCCCAGGGATAGAAAGTGTTTTTGTGTCTGTTTCTGTGTCTGTTTGTTAGAAAATGGATGGTTGGTTTCTATTCGGTGGGCATTGCCAAGTGGGATTTTTTCTTCATGTTGACAAGCTGTAATTCATCAGTTCCTTGAGTCACTTTGAAGTGAATTGAGCACTCAAAAGGTCACCACCACTGGAATCTTACAGTGGGGAGAACAAGTATTTGATACGCTGCTGATTTTTGAAGTTTTCCCACTTACAAAGCAGGTCGAGATCTGTAATCTGTATCAAAGGCACTCTTCAACTATAATGAACATAATCTGAAACAAAAATCCAGAAAATCAAAGTCAATGATTTTTAAATCATTAATTTACATTGTATTGCCATAAAATTAATGATTTAAAATATTTGATATATCAGACAAACAGAACTCAATATTTTATCCAGAAACCTCTGTTTGTAATTGAAGATATCAGACGTTTTCCATTGTTCTTCAGCAGGTTTGCACACACTGCAGCAGGAATTTTGGCCCACTCTTCCATACAGACTTTCTGAAGAGTATTCAGGTTAAGGGGCTGTCGCTGGGCAACACGGACTGTAATTTTCTGGATTTTTTTTTTTTTTTAGATTCTGTCCCTCATAGTTGAAGTGTGCCTTTGATGCAAATGACAGACCTCCACCTGCTTTACAAGTGGGAAAACTTTAAAAAATCAGCAGTGTATCAAATAGTTGTTCTCCTCGCTGTACCGTACGTGCTTTGTACGTGAAGTGCAAATAAACAGCTAGTACACATTTATTTATGATTACTATTTGTTAATCTACCTAGCAGTAAGAAGCTGGGTGGGGTAGGTTAAGAAGGCTACTGCGATTTTGCAACAGCTGGGTTAGGCTCCAGCACGCCTGTGACCCTTGTGAGAAAAAGTGGATTAGAAAATGGGTGGGTGGATGGATGGCTTATATTTCTTCTTCACGTCGACAAGCTTTAGTTCATCAGTTAATTGAGTCACTTTGACGTCAATTGAGCTCACAAAAGGTCACCGCCACTGGAATCGTACGTGCTTTGAGGAAGTGCAAATAAACAGCTGGTACATATTTATTTATGATTACTATTTGTTAATCTACCTAGCAGCAAGGAGCTGGGTGAGGTAGGTCAAGAAGGCTACTGTGACTTTGCAACAGCTGGGTTAGGCTCCAGCACGCCTGTGTGACCCTTGTGAGAAAAAGTGGATTAGAAAATGGGTGGGTGGGTGGATGGATGGCTTATATTTCTTCTTCACGTCGACAAGCTGTAGTTCAGTTAATTGAGTCACTTTGAAGTGAATTGAGCTCACAAAAGGTCACCGCCGCTGGAATCGTACGTGCTTTGTACGTGGAGTCATAACATGTTTTCAAACAGCCAGTACATATTTATTTATTATTATTGTTTGTTTTCTTTTTAATCTACCTAGCAGCAAGGAGCTGGGTGGTGTAGGTCAAGGCTACTGTGGCTTTGCAAAGAGGACAAACTGGTTTGTCTCCTCTGAGTCAGTTTAGTACCAATCACGAATGGCACATTTGCAGCCATCTATCCTTGTTAACACGGTTTATCCTGAACAGGGTCACAGTGGGGTGCTGGAGCTTTCCCATTTTACTTCAGGCAGAAGGCGGTCTCCACTCTGAACTGCTCGCTAGTCAGTTGCAGGGCTCATATAGAGACAAATAACCACACCCACATCCACACCGTCACTTAGGGGGGACCAATCGCACGCTGCCCGCTCACAACTTAGGCAAGGGTACTACGACACTGTCAGCAACGATCATGGCACATTAGTTGAAATAATTGTGTGTTGTGGGGAAAAAAAATTATACAATTTCATAATTGCACCAAATTCACAATTGCAACATCGTTTTGTTACAATCCCAATAATTTATGATGGTCAGAAGGGAACTGCAATTATTATCCTCCTGACTACCAATAGTTCAAATTTGTCCTCTGTAGAGGACATTTGTGCACCTAAATATCTCCCACCCAGTGCATCCAATCGTATTAACTCCTTTTGTTACTCTAAAGAGGACATTCAGTGCTTTCCAATGATACCAACTTTGTAGGGGTTAGAAAAAGTAAGAAAATGGCTTCCCTCAGTGCAAGCACTTTTTATGGGAAGAGGAAAAGTAATACTTTTAATCGAACACATTTTGTCTTGAAATGCTGTTGTCATTTTATTTATAAGACTCTTATGAACATGTTAAAGTGTTGTTTGAGTTGTCTTAAGCGTATTTGAGCCTAGTATTCAAGTGTTAAAAAATGTAGGGGAATTTCAAAATTTTCTTTTGGAGTAGTCCAATTACTTCACATAGATTGGGGAATTTCAAAATAAATGTGATTGGACAACAATTTTTTTCCTGGTAGTCAGGAGGATAAATATAATTAATAGGACTTTAACCACTCAATCCCACAAGTCTGCTCACCAAACAGCTTCTCTTTCAGTGTGTGCCCATATCCAGTTCAGGGTGGAGGGGAAAGAGTCTTCTCTTCGTGACAAGCATCCCAAGCAAAGTGCAAACTGTCAATCATGTGAGTCAATGGCACAGACTTAATTGTTACAGTAAAGGAATAAATGTTTTTAAAATGGGCAATAATTCAATATCACGATGTATCACGATAGCATGATCAATATCAACAGAAAATACCTTCAATGAAATGTCGGGATGAAAACGGTGATCCTGCCATTCTACATGCTGAAGACAGGTGAATGCATGGCACCAGATTTGTGATAGAATTATGAGCACATAAGAGAACATTCTGAGCACAAAAGAGTGCTTGTTTGCGTGCCCACACGAAGGAGAAGCCTCTTGAAAGAACAAAGAAGTGTGCGTGTGTGGCTACTGGCTACGCAGGCCAAACAAAAGTGTTGCTTCACTTTTTTTTTTTTTTTTCAAATATATGACCGGTTTCCTCAGTGCAACACTTAGAAAAGTGTTTTTCAAACCCTGTGCCGCGGCACACTTGTGTATTGTCAGGTGTGCCGTGGGAAATTATCCAATATGTGTGCCTGTGCGGTCTATCGCCTGACATTGTAATCGTGTAGTACACTTCCATCCCAGTAGGGAGGAGCAGCAGCTAGCTAATTGTCTTCTGCTTCCAGACAATCGAAGTTTGGGGCGCGAGGCAATACGAGAGCTATCTTTCATTTAGATTTACGTTGACCGGAGATGCAACGGCACCAATGTTCCTTTTAACTGCGCTCTGGTGGCACACTTTCAGTGCACAAGAAAACATATCCAGTGAAGTGAACATACTGCAGCGCAAACTTTTTTTCTTTATCAATTTGCTGTGTAATTCAGTGAGTGACAGGTGTTCAGCCAATCACACGATTGGATGCAATGGCGCTAGGCATTCAATCACAGCATTGACAGTACTTGCGAATGTTCTCTGCTCCATAACAGTGCGGCGGTGATCAGTAATACTAATGCTAATGCTTATAATGGTGAAACGACCGGGCAGTGAATGTGATATATCGACTCCCCAAACCAAAATAAGAATGAACTGCGATGATTTTAAATTGGAATGGCTTTCGGAGTCTGTGCGGATGGCTGTCAGAAGCAAATAATTTTTTGACTTGTACTTGAGAGATTTTTTTTAATGACTTTTAAAAACTTTTCTACAGTATTCCATCCATATACTTGTATATTTTGAATCAAACGTTTTCATAAACAACAGAAGTATTGATTGATAGGTATAGCAATACTCTTGTTCAATAAAATTTATGCTCATAGTGTCATCGCTCAGTATTTTACTGTTTTGAAATTCAAGAAGTAGTGACTGTGCGGCGACAAGGAGAAGAACACTTCAATCGGGTGCTGGACTGCATCACCGACCATCATGGACTCAATGCTGTGTGCCTAGACCCAGATGGATTATAGGTGGCATGGATGACCTACAAGCAGCAGTACAAAGGCAAGGCATTTGATGGGCCACAGGATGCGCTGGTGCTGGAAGTTTCTTGGTCAGGACAACCGTGTTGTGCTCCCAGCATGCGCCGTGTCTTGTATCAGGGCACATTTCCACCACCAGAAGAGGAGTCAGCTGTATTCAAAGGGTTTCGTGTTTCACAGAGAAATGTTCCAGTACTGTGATTTGGACTGGTTTTAGAGTGGTTAATGTGGACATGGTGTCTATCATAACAAAATACTGTAATAAAAATTAACAAATGAGGACAACTGAATACAGTGAATGTAATTTTTTTTATTTCCTGAGGAATCTAGTCTGGTGCTCGGCAATAACGGTTGACTTGTCCGGTCTGTTCACTGCTGCTGTCAGAAATTGCGGGTCGACACACACATCACCAGTTCTGGACTTATTTTGAATGGCAGTCAGTTTCATCACCTCTGACAGGCAGTCATTCACATAGTCTACAAAACAAACACACATTGGGATAATAAATATTTGGACGACATATGGGTTCTACTCCGTTCTACTCCGTATATCTCCGTATAATAATGTATCTGCCTGGAATTACTTTTTATTTCATAACTTACCATAAGTTGCATCCACCAGCATCTTTCCCAGAGAATACACCTGCTTTTCATTCCTTTGTACGAGAAATGGTGTATCTTTGGGGCAAAGTGATTCACCACACTGTGAAAAGCTTCCATGCCACTGGTCTGTCCGAAGTGAGACATTTCCATGACATTGTTGACAAACATGGTCTTTGTCAGGAGTTCCACCACTGCGACATTGACTTCAGTACTTTTAATTAATTTACAAGGTATGACAACATTTCTATTTTTTAGGGTTAACTAGCAGGCAACGTCTAACAAAAATAAATAAAAAATACCTGGTAATAGCCACGCTTTTTCTCTAGTAATTGGAGGATGTAAACAACTATTGTCCACACATGTCAGCCACTTCTGCTTCTTTTGCGCCGGTGTCTGGGAGGAAAGTGCACACCAGTACAAATGGCACTTCAAACTTTGTACCCAATCCTTCAGGATCGACATGCTCTTCTTTTTGGCCAAGGAGTCCAGTTTCTTGCACATACCTGATAATATAAGGCGTAGAAAAAAAAGTAGTGTGTTTCCGGTAACATGAAATTTCAGCATAAGGTCGGTAGGTCGGACAAAGTTTTTTTTTTAACTCTTTTTTTTTTCTCCCACCCTCCCCCATCAAAAACGTAAACAAAATAACCATAAAACATAAAACAAGGAGACATTGAAACCAGTGCCGGATGCTCGTCTGTCAAAGAGGGGAAGCTCAATTTTGATCGACATCATATAATGTGTCCGTTTATTTATACGCGAATTCTACTCTAGCTCCGTTGCTTTTCAAGAAAATGATCTGTGACCCTGTCATACCAACAAGGCGTCTTTTCCCCGTACTTAATTAGTGTCCTACAACTATAGGAACTACAATAAAACCCACCAGAAATAAAAGATTAATTTGTCGCTAGTTGTTTGTTTACAACAAAGAGTGTCGCTAAAATGATTAGGAGAAGTCTCCAGCTCAACTCGGAACAGAATGCGAGTTGAAAAAAAGGCTCGCACGCGTGCCTACACTAAAAGTTCGGTGATTGGCTCATTTTAATGTCAATCACTAAAAGCTCGGTGATTAGCTCATTTCAATGTCAATCGAACTGGCGCACAGGCATCCAATCTGATGCAGAAAAGCCTGGCGTCCGGTACCCTCCCACTGCCATCCAGTCCCAGAGACGCCGAACTCCGTGGGCGGGACAAAAACCAGTTTGTATCCAATGACTCGTCTCCGTTCAACGCATTGGGACAACCTACCCTGAACTCACTACCGTTTAAAGCACAGCGAAGCTGCGGCATGAAGGAGAAGGGACTCGCGTCGTACGTCGTAACCAGTAATAAGAAGAAGCTGATTCGGAACAAAAGTTGAGCACGTTGTAGCGCATATTTAGTCAATGACATGTACACACAATGAAAATTTACATTCATATATTTCATCACTTATTCTTTGACATTTTAGGGGAAGCCGAGCTTCCCTTGCAGTCCGAGAGCAATCGCCACTGATTGAAACCCCCGCTCGGCGGCGAGCGAGTTGGGTACCCAGCGGCTGGGTGTTAGAGCCTCTGCGTCCCGCGACCTAGACGGCCCGTGGTAGTCGTGGCCCGGCCTGGACTAGGTGCCGTAAGACTAAGGCGGACGGGGACGACGCCAACGAGCGCGCGGACGCCGCTGGTCGGCGGTGGTGGGCGGGCGGGGAACGCCGACGGGCGCCTGACCGGGGGTAGTGACGGGGGACGGGCGGGACGCGGAGGTCGCGCAAAGCGCACCGACTGACCCCGACCCCGCGCCCGACACCGTCCCCTTCCCCCCGCGACGCCTATTTGGGTTTCGCTCGCTCCGGCTCGGGAGGCAGGGTGCGTCGCCGCCGCCGCCTCGCGGGTCGGGCGCGGGCGGGCGCTGGTGTTCGTGGCGGGGTAGAGTAGACGACCGCCAACGACGGCGCGCCGTACCACAACCCCGCCCGTCCCCACCGTCCACGCCCGCCCCGCCTCTCCCGCGCCGACTTCGAACGTCGCCCGCCGCCTCGTTGAATCTTTTCGATACAGCAGTGGATGCTATTTTCTTAATATTATGGTGCGAGCATGCGACTGCAACACACAAAACACGGTTAAACTGTTATCGGAGATCGTGGCCGCCGCCACGATTCAATGTTGTTGACAGACGACAGGGCAAACGACGCAACGTGAATATCGCGAGAGTTTGCACCAATGTAAACGATCTAAATTCATCTTTCCTTTTGTTATTTATAATTTTGTCTGTGGTTTTATTGTTCTTGTTTTGATTTTAAAGCGTCCTTAAGTGTTTTGAAAGGCTATTATTACACAAAAATGTAGAAGGTTTGAAAAAAAATGCCGACCGTAAAGTTTTTCTTTGAGGTAGAAATTCTCGGTCGGTCGGGTTACCGGAAACACACTACTTTTTTTTCTACGCCTAATATGATATGAAAACTCGCGAAGTGATGTGCATGACATAAAAGACATAATCCCCAAACTAGTGTATTTATAAACATTGAAATACACTCACCTTTAACAATGTGCCCACAATCATAATCAAAAGATGACTTTTCTCCCTGATCCATTTCAGCACCTGGCGATGCCTGTCAGTGACGACAACTTTTACATTGAAGCCTTCCAACTCCTGACGGCATTTTTCAGGCCCTCCAGTTCCATTCCAAAGCTCCCCCCAGTCTCGTTAATCTAAAAGATAAATTTAATACGCGTCATGAAACTAAAATAATTGGCTTGTAATTATGCCGCATATAATCTACAAAGCAGTTCACTGCCTATGGGCCCGTCACACAGTTTTCCAAGAGAACGTGTCATGTTCATTCGTCAACAAAGCAGCGCTGTCAACCTATTGAAACGTACTTCCAGAACAATTGTCTGCCTGCCATTATTACTCATCGCTGATATGAATAGCATCGATCGGGTTTGCCTCGAGCCGGAAACTAACGTCGCTAGCTTCTGTTCAACGTTGCTAGCTTCTCGAGTTAGCTTTTGGCTAACGTTGCTACCTTCAACTGTTCATTCCACAAGAGTTGGCAGCTATGCTACTGTTTATTCCACAAGAGTTGGCAGCTATGCTTTGCCAAAAGCATCATCATCTATCCAAAAATCAAACTTACTTTTTTTGCAAATCTTTGTTCATAAGCAGACCGGTTGAGAAAGCACTCATCTTTGAAGTGGAGAACACTCGTCGATGATGGCGTGAAATGTATTCGCTTCGTGCGAATAAGATATGTCCATTTAAGTGCCCTGCTATCCTTCGGCCACTGGTACAACTTTTCTGTCGATTGCGAACAATACATCGCCACACACCGCCGTGGCATCTTACAATGCAACAATGCTGTTCAGTGGAAGGACTTCCCTCGCAGTTCTCCATGTGACGTCATTTCCGAAGATTGCCGAAGAGAAGCATTTTCGTTGTCAAGGGCGTTGCTATGGGTTAAACAAATAATCTGGAAGGGTTGCGTTAAAAAAAATAACGGAAATGTGCTTATAATTGTTCAGCCATTAATATTACTCAAAAACATGGTTGGCCAATTTTACTTCACACTTGGTCCCCAAACATTCTTCGCCTCGCTTTCTCATCACTGGCTGTTCTGGTGGATCTACGATAATTCAACTTCCGGACGTTTATCCAATCAGAGTCATTTATTTTGAGAACCGGCCTTCAGCGATAAACGATTGGCTGGTTTCATTTTATCTGCCTGTTTTAAAACGCCTTACACGTTCAAGAGACCGTTGAAGTCACCTAAGTGTATATAGTCAGCGAGCAGTCGTGTTTTTACATTGAGCGAGGAATTAATTATTTAATTATTGGGGTAAGTTGGCTTTCACAACAGCAGTTCTTCGCCACGCTAACGACATCTAGCCAGTGAAGTTGGACCGATGTGTTTATCGTTGTCAGCATAATGTTAAAAGACGACCATTTTGTTGTGGATGTTCGCGTGTGTCGCCCCCCCCCCCGACCAAGAGAGCCAGTTCAAATACTGTATCGCTTCTTCCTTCCCGACAGAATTGAGGAAGGTTCCGCCCAGATGGCGTTTCTTAATCTGGGCGTAAAGGCTCTACTCAGCTGGGTAAATTGACGCTAACATGGCTTGCGGTATTTACAGTTTTCGGTTTGCCTAACCGCCCGATTCTGTGTTTTCAGGTCAATAATATTATATTGGCCCATCGAGATATTAACATCGAAGAGCTACGAGATGGGGAGTTTCTGCTTCGTGTTGTTCACAAACTGTGAGTACATTAGCAGTCCTGTTCATTTTGAACATATAGCTTCTGTTGTTTACTCTTGTTTTCCTACGTTTATTTTCAGGAAAAAAGAACCAAACCCCCCTTTAATTCAATCAACTGAGGAACGTTTTAAAATCATTGCAGAATTTGTGGAGAGTGAGTTTGACATCTGTCAGAGAATTTTATTTCTCGCTCTCTCTCTCTCTCTCTCTCTCTCTGTCTCTCAAAATACTGACGTTCTTTTCAGATTACTGTCAATTGGGGCAGGTAGGTGTGTCACATGACTTGAGGTGTTACCCAACCGTTAGTGTACCGTGCCATAAAAAGTGTGCGTTGTCCTAAGCAATGCAATTACAGTATACTGCATTCGAGGAAGGTAGGAAATCGTATCAATGCCACTCTGATTTATTTATCAGAATCAGAATCATCTTTATTGGCCAAGTATGTAGAAAACACAAGGAATTTGTCTCCGGTATAACACGCTGCATTAGTATTATCATAAACAAGGACATGACAAATAAGTAAGGAAGGACATTTCGTAATGTACCGTATTTTAACGACTATTCGGCGCACCGTGTTGTAGGGCGCAGTCTCAGTAACGGGTGCTATTTCTGTATTTTACACATACACAAAACGCACTGTATTATTGGGCGCAGCCAGGGGTGGTAAAACATACGCCAGTTTAAACATACGGCATGCATGCACGCACGCTAAAAACATGTTAGCTTGAAGCATAGCGTAGCATGCTAAGACATGCTAAAAACACGTTTTTAAAAAGGCAACGGAAGCAAGACTGAGATCGGTTGTACTTTATTCTGACATCTTACAATGTACTCACGTTTTTCGATCAATCATCACCCAGAAATCCATCCAAGTCCTCATCTTCTGTGTCCGAATTGAACAATCCATCAAAAACGCCGGGTTCCCTCTCGTTGTCAGAGTCACTCTCATTGCCGTGTGGATCCACAGAAATTATGCCGGCTTTGCCAAAAGCTCGAACAACAGTGCAAGCAGACACGTTTGTCCAAGCAGCCACAATCCATTCGCAAATAGTGGCGTAACTAGCCCGGCGCTGCCTCCCACTCTTCGTAAAGCTGTGTTTGCCATCGATCATCCATTGTTCCCATGCCGCTCGCAACTTCACTTTGAACGCCCTGGTTGATGCCGATGTCCAGCGGTTGGAGTTCTTTCGTCAAGCCTCCGGGAATGACGGCAAGTTCAGAGTTCATTTGCTTGACTTGGTTTTTCACCGCTGCTGTGAGATGGGCACGCATGGAGTCGCAAATCAAGAGTGACGGCGAGGCATGGAAAAAGCCATCTCTCTCATCTTCTCTTCGTCCAGTTTCGTCAGTTTGAACTGAGCTTCGTAAGCGTGTCTCTTTGTTGTATTCATTTTCGGGGGTTCTTAGAAACCAAAACCGAAGTTGTTTTGCCATAACGCACAAACTCACACTATATACAGGTACTGGCACCTGCCTTTCGTATCCACTTACACGCCCACCATTCACTGATTGGCCGGCTGCTTTACGGCATGGCTGTCCTCTCTCACGTCCTCATTTACGGCCACTTACACGCCCACCCTTCACTGATTGGCTGGCTGCATTCCCGCATGCCTGTTCACGCCCACTTCCGCCTTTTCTCTATATAAACAGCGTGTCGGCTCTCAGTCAGGATTTGGAACTCGGCTCATACACTAGACGCTCCGCATTATAAGGCGTCCTGTCCACGTGGGAGAAAATTTAAGACTTTTAATTGCGCCTTAAGGTCGTGAAAATACGGTAAGTTAACCGTAGTGCGGTGGTACAACCCAGTGACAACTGTGAGACGATGTGCAAAGTATCAAGCAGAACTAAAGTGATCAGTGGTAGAATACAATACTATGACAGTTGTACAGTTGGTGCAGAAAATCATCGAACCATTTTAGAGTGACCAGTAGCAGTATTTGTTGAACAAGAAATGTGCAATTGTGTAGATGTCCTTGAGCGCTTTAAAATGTCTGGTGCGGTGGAGTATACATCAGTGACTGTTTAGGGAGTTAATGGCTAGAGGGAAGAAGTTGTTTAAGTGTCTGCTGGATTTGGTGCGCATGGATCTGTAGCGCCTGCCTGAGGGGCTTGGCTGGAAAAGGTGGTGGGCAGGGTGCGTGCCCGTGTTTTGATTCTTGCAGTGTGCAAGTCCTCAAGAGTGGGTAGGGCGGTGCCAATTATTTTTTTCCGCCGTCCTAACTGTCCGTTGAAGTCGGATTGTGTCCTTTTTTGTGGCGGCCCCAAACCAAACCGTGATGGAAGAACTTAGGATTGATTCGATGACTGCCATGTAGAACTGACGTAGCACCTCCTGTGGCAGGCCATGCTTCCTCAGCAGCCTCAGGAAGTACATCCTCTGCTGGGCCCTTTTCAGGATGGAGTTGGTGTTGACCTCCCACTTCATGTCCTGGGAGACTGTGATTCACAGGAACTTGAAGGTCTCGACGGTTGATACAGGGCAGTTGGATAGTGTGAGGGGCAACTGTGGTGAAGGATGTTTCCGTCTTTGAGACCGATGACCGTGGTGTCGTCTGCGAACTTTATGAGTTTGACAGCTTGACTTGTTGAGGTGGAATCGTTTGTGTAGAGGGAGAAGAGCAGTGGAGACAGGACGCATCCCTGTGGGGCTCCAGTGTGAGTCGCGCGTGTTGATGATGTTGTTCTTCCCAGTCTCACCTGTTGTGTCCGTCTCGTCAGGAAGCTAAGGATCCACTGGCAGATCGTAAGGGACACACCGAGCTGGAGAAGTTTGGGGGTGAGGAGTTCTGGGATGATGGTTTTGAACGCAGAGCTGAAATCCACAAACAGGATCCTTGCGTAGGTCCCTGTGCTGTCGAGGTGCTCGAGGATGTAGTGCAGACCTATGTTGACTGCGTCCTCCACAGACCTGTTTGCCCAGTAGGCAAACTGAAGAGGGTCCAGCAGGGGTCCGGTGACATTCTTTAAGTGGTTCAGCACAAGGCGTTCAAAGGACTTCATGACCACAGACGTCAGAGCGACAGGCCTATAGTCGTTCAGTTCCGATGTTGCCGATTTCTTGGCAACTGGGATGATGGTAGACTGTTTGAAGCAGGATGGGACCTCACACAGCTCTTGGGATCCGTTGAAGATTTGTGTGAAGACAGGAGCCAGCTGGTCAGCGCAGACTTTCAGGAGGGGGACACTTTGTCGGGCCCTGCAGCTTTCTTGATCTTCTGCTGCTTGAAGAGCCGTCTCACGTCCTGTTCGTGGATCTGTAGGGGAGAAAATGAGGGTGAGGGGGTAGATAGAGTAGTTTCTGGTAGAGGTGGGTGTATGTGGGAAATGGGGGTGTCCTTTTCAAATCGGCAGAAAAACATGTTTAGTTCATCAGCAAGATCCTTATTGTTCACTGTTTGGGGGGATGGCATTCTATAGTTTGATTGCTTTCAGGCCATTCCACACTAGAGCTAAGATCGGTCCTAAAAAATCGAGCCTGACCCGACCGGGCCCGAGGGTATTTAAAACCAGCCTCTCTGCATAGCTTCTCTTAGCGATGTTAATTTCCTTTGTCAATTGGTTTCGGGCGTGTTTGTACAGTGCCCGATCTCCACTTCTAAATGCGGCCTCTTTCTCTTTCCTGAGTTGCCTGTGTTTGGGAGTGAACCATGGCTTGTTATTGTTGAAGGAGCGGAAGGACTTCGTTGGTACACACATGTCCTCACAGAAACTGATGTATGACGTTACAGTGTCTGTATATTCATCCAGTGTGCCCGTTGAAGTTTCAAAGACACCCCAATCAGTGCAGTCTAAGCATTCGTATAGAGCTAGCTTTGCTTCATCTGTCCATTTTTTCACAGTCTTAACAACCGGTTTAACACATTTGAGTTTCTGTCTGTATGTAGGTACTAAGTGTATTAAATTGTGGTCAGAAAGACCCAATGCTGCGTGGGCGATCGATCGGTATGAATTTTTGATTGTTGTATAGCAGTGGTCTAGAATGTTGCCTCTCTAGTGAAACAGTCGATGTGCTGCTTATATCTGGGAAGTTCACGGTTAAGATGTGCTGTATTAAAATCGCCCAAAATGATCAGCGGTGACTCTGGGTATTTTAGTTAAAATTTGTTTACTTGTTCAGCTCGCGTTTGTATTGCCGTGTTCCCATTAGCTTGTGGCGCAATGTAAACACCCTCCATTTTCTATTACTAATATCTGAAAACCATTATTTACCTTAATACCTTATTGTTGGCCAGACGATTGCAGATTTAGTCCAACCAAAGGTACATCATTATCATGGGACAACATAAGAAATGGAATCAACCTGACTGTGGAAATTGCAAAGGTACATGTGGGGAAAGCTGTTCTGCATCCTATCGCACGTAATATTTTGTATTATTGCTGTTCTACATATGCAGTTTTTTGTCTGTGCTGTATTTTAAACTAGCTGCTAAACATTGTTCTGTAACATGCTATGCTTGTATTGTGACTCTTGTGTGCCATAAAAAAGATACTGCGGATGTCTGACCTGCTGTGTATATTTTCAGGTGCTTTTGTTGTTGGTTTACCATGACATGATGAGTGAACGCTGCACACTTAAGACCTTAGACTGTGAAGTGGAGGTAAGCAGGCAGAATGATTTTTGCAGTGTTAATGTATTCACAGTGGTTATTTTGCCTTGTCCAGCAATTGCCACCCAGTGTTTACACACAAATCGGCAGAGGACTAAAAGTCCAAATTTGGCGCCAGTTTTAAGTGTGCCAGCTCGTGGCATAGTGGGTAGGCTGTTCTCACAGAAGGTGATGTTTTATTCCAACCCGCTACGGGTTCAAATACTCTGTACCCTGTACTCAGAGCTGCTCACCTCTGCCTAATGTGTGTTCTCCATTAAATCTGTGCCATCGTAAACACATTTCCATTCTTTCTTGTCAGAGGGAAATTGAAAATCTGACTATTTCTTTTGTGATGGAGAGTCATGGCAGTGTTTTTCTGAGCAGTGGCCTCGATGCCTACTTGGCAAAGCGATGTGAGTCTCTCATCCATTTCTTGTGCGTTAGATCTCATCTGCATTCAGGCTTCATGAAGCACTTTTCATCGGATTTGGTTTGTCTCCATCTTTCAGATTTGCCTGTGCCTCCAGAAATATTTGCGCGAACAGCAAGCACCTCTACTTCCAGTGTGTCAACAGCCTCTATACTCTCAGATGAAGACTCCCCTGTGTTCCATTGCACAAAGAAAATCACATTTGTGGATATGCATACTGTGGCATCATCTTCTGTCAGGTATCATTGGCTATTATACATCCATCCATTCATCCATTTTCTGATCCGCTTATCCTCACAAGGGTTGCGGGGCGTGCTGGAGATTGCAATCGGTGATTGCAAAGGCTTGAGTAGGTTCTCCCTTTGGGCAGTTAAGATCCTACTTCCTGCCCATTAAAAATACTCGTCACAGCATGTTTTTAATGTCACCTCTCCAATTGTAAAACATTCCTTGTCCTAGAAATGTACACGGGGGTATGGCACACAAAACGTTCCCAAGTACAGTTTTTGTAAAATCATGCAATAACATGCCATTGTCTACCCGCTTTGCTGTTTCTGGTCGTTAATGAGGCCTTCCTTTGACTTGCATCACAACAAGTTTAACAGTTCACGACAATTTCGTGGAAGCCTCTTCGTGCTCGTAAAGTAGTGATGGGAAGTACTGTGACAAGGCTGAAGCTTGGGTGCTCGTGCTACTTGTGTTACTAGTACTTAAACTGTTATTGGTGTTCCTTAAAAAATAATTAAAGCTGAGCTGCCATTTATTAAAGGAAATGAGCAATATTTAAAAACAGTGCAGAATTAACTGCATTGCTCTCAAGACTGTTATTCCACTGCTATAGCGCTGGCTTATTTTAAACGTCTTTCACCCGCAACTGTCTATTACTTACCGGTATTCATTTGGATAGTTTTGTTTTAACTTTATTTATTCATTTCCACAGCAAATCTCCTCTTCAGGATATAATGAACACACCCAAATTCCAATTGAGGAAGATGCAACGACAGATGATCAAAGATCCAGATTATAGGGATGGACTGGAGAAGGAGCTTGCCAACAAGATTAGCCTCATTACACAAAGAGGTGCTGAATTTTTCTACGTTTTATTTTTTTCGATATAATGTCTAGATCAGTGCTTCAGTGCATTCCACATGTTTCTGTGCAATCATTTTGAAAAACATGAAAAGCTGTTGAAGCGATTAGGTCAGACATTTGTTGCATCGTTTTTGTAATCTGATTTGACTTCCTGATTTACGGCTGCGCCATAATTTTTTTGTTAGAATTTTGTGAAGGTTTCACAGTTCATCGCCATTAGATCATTTTCTAAGAATGCCGGTCATTTCTCTTGTGTTGTCCACTTTTCCTTTTTTTTTGTTTTTATACCTGTACTGTTACTTCCTTCCACACACCGTCGATGGGGTTTAAATCGCTATACAGTACCATTTTTCATCCAGCTCAAGCTTTGAGTGTTGATGGTTGGGTACCACTTGTCCCGACGTCAGCTGTATTAGGCTTCATGTTACACAAGACCCTCGTAAGGACGACCGCTATAGAAAATGAAAGGATAAGCCGACTTGGGAGTATAATGCACGCCTTCCCTTTTAATGTTTTGTTCTTGTCTTCACTTGTTTTCCTCAGAATCTCATATTAACCGGTTACAATATCGCCTGGACAAGATGAAACAGGAGCAGAGTGATCAAGAGCTTACAGCTAAGGAACAAATCAATGAACTTG
Source organism: Hippocampus mohnikei (assembly GCA_026261675.1). NCBI lineage: Eukaryota > Metazoa > Chordata > Actinopteri > Syngnathiformes > Syngnathidae > Hippocampus > Hippocampus mohnikei. Next base: position 118,632 of record JAKGUB010000350.1, on the reverse strand, counting down.
AGACCAAGAATAACTCGTAAGATCAGCTCCCCTCTCTAAAGTTCATTCTAAGAACAATACAGAATCTGAATGATGAGATGCTTGGTTTGGTTTACACATTTTAAATAACACTAGCCTTCTGTGTATGTGCTTGTGAAAGCATTATTTTTACATGGTGATATTTTAATATTTCTGTCCAGTGTTCTACAGCAGTTCTAATTTACACAGTGCTTACCAAATGGGTAATATTTGTTAAAATGTTATGAAAATAAGAAGAGACCACCCAGCCGCATGATTTCCTTTAATTGAGCTGTTTTAAACGGGAGTGAGGCATTTCAAACTGAATTCACCTTTTTATGCTCAAATTCGAGCCAACTCACTGGTCTTCTTTGAGAACTAGGAAATTAATAGGCATAAGATTTCACCACTAAAACCAAATTATCTGTTCAGAGCGGCAATTTAACAACTCACATCTTGATATTGGCACCTTAATTTTGACCTAATGCAGTGGTTCGAACATTTATTTTTTTGCTCGTGTACCCCACAGTCTTTTTGTCTTACTTTGTATGATGAGGACCCTCTCACTCATGGGTTTTGATGATTCTCCGACAAAAGGATGTTACACAACTGATATATGAAATGAAAATCGTTTTACTTTGCAAGTGTAACACTGCTCTAGGGTTCTATTTTACTTAATTGAGCATTGTGCACTCTGCTTTTGCAGTCATCTTCACAGGATGGCCACAGCTTGGAAGAGAAGCAGCAGTACTGAACTTTTAGACAATTTGTCTAAACATGGAATGAACAGCAAGACTTTATTAAATCCAGTTGTTCACTTCTCTTCTCCTCCCTGATTTGTAAATGTTTACATGTTATTTTCAGTAAAAATATGAGAACATTATGTGATGTTAGTTTAAGTAGGCTATGTTTATTGTGATAAACACAGCCCCCCCCCCCCACACACACACACACAAAAAGCCACTACAAGGCGCAGCCAAGTTATTTTCATGAATGATAGCACAGTACTAAAGTGGGTTGTCACTCACCATTCTGACATTTTTCTTTTAGGTTACAGCTGCGACTCAACGAAATTTTAAAAGACAACAAAGACTGCAAAAGTAACTTTTCGCTGATGGAGCGAAAAGTGAATGAACTTGAAGAGGAGAATAGTGTCCTCTCGTCACAGGTATCAACACTTGGTCAAACCTCAGAGGCATTCTCTTAACTAGGTCCCGACAGGTTTAAAAAAATCAGTCTGCCGATTAAAAATCAAATATAAATGTGTTAAAAATGACACAGTTAACTACTGGAAATAAAAACACACAGATCTCTTGATGACTTCATCAATGAAATGTATTGTGCCATGCAATCCATGCATGCAACCAAAAGTATTTTTTTAAAATAGATTTACAGTTGACCCCCAGTATTTGCGGGTAATAGGAACCATGCCAGCCTGCAAATAGTGTAAATCCGTGAATATTTGATGAGCATTGAAATGCAGACAATGTCAGCACAAAACGCAGAAGGAAATTTGTGAGTGACGGGGCTTCCTAAGTGGAATTGGTTGATGACACGTAAGTGTAGAAAGCTATCGATATGCCTGTCAACAGCCACAGCAAAAGGAAGTCAGTCTAGTGATGGGCATGACAGTTCTTTGAACTGAATCAATTCGTTTAAAACAGGGGTCTCAAACTCTGGTCCTGGAGGGCCGCTGTCCTGCATGTTTGCTAAGTCTCCCTGTTGCAACACACCTGATTCAAATGATCAGATCATCAGCAAGCTCTGTGGAAGCCTGACATTGAACCTGTTCATTTGAATCAGGTGTGTTGCAACAGGGAGACTTGGAAAACATGCAGGACAGCGGCCCTCCAGGACCTGAGTTTGAGACCCTGATTTAAAAGACCCGGTTTTTTTTCCATTTTTTTTCTACCGAATCACTCATCTGCAATACGGGAGTTTTGGGGGGGTTTCTGTAAAAACTCTAACCCAATGAAGACATGGCTGTGTGCCTTCGATCTTGCTGAACAGTGTTGTTGTCAGATATCACACTTTAGTGCTCACTGACCTAATTACGATGAACAAAAACATCACGCCTGTAATGTATGTGGGGGTTATTATGTATTGGTTTGAATGTGTAAATTTGTTCATTCATTGACATTTTGTATAACACAATCTAAATGTATGTCCTTAGATTCATGGAGTCCAATTAGAGAGTATTCCTACAAGGATGAATGAGTAGTGTTTTTGCTGAGTGGTTCCGTCCTTGGCAAATCAAAATCATTCATACGCAATACGTTCATTTCGTGAACTGGTGATGTCAGTCTCATTTGTGAACCGAAAAGGTCGATATTATTGCCTTGAAAAATATTTTGTTGTGGCAGTTTTGACCCTCCAATATTTTTTTAGGTGCTGTAAAACAATAAAAATACAAATTGACAAGTTACTTTTGGTTTTCCTGAGGGAGTGAAGTGTTGTGGTCAGGTAGTGCATTCTCTAACTCCAAATAAAAGCACCATCTTTTTGTCGGTTAGTTTTTCCATACAGCACCTGAGTTTGGGTGCTTTAGAATTAGATTCGACAATTGGGCATAAGGATGTAGGCGGTCTGTGTATAAAATACTTGTACACCCAGGTATTATGTTTTCTCAGATGCGTACAGCCAATGCACAGCTGTCCATATTTCAAGCTGAAGTTGGCAGGCTGACCGAAACCCTAGCATCTGGTCAAGAGGAGTGGAGAGCCAAAATGGACTACCTACAGTCTGAACTCGGTCAAGCCACTGCACAGAAGGTAGGGGTGTCTACCACCCAATTGAGGTGCGACTCTTCCATTGCCTGGGGATTTGATTCTGAATAAATTTTTGATTCTAGATCTTTCCTTTCGAATTAATTGTGTTGTTGTATGTTGCTGGTGTATTAACATTGTGTTAATGTGCACATGAATGAGGCAATGGTTATTATAATCCAAAATATTGCAAAATATGTGCATGTGATTATCTACGTCCGCCCACCTTCTGGTGACAAACTGTCACGTTTTTGTGCAACGATAGAATGTTTCCTTCTTTTACGAGGCTAAAAGAAGAGGTGAAAATAAATATGTTATGGGGGGTTTTCACCCCAATATTTTAAAGCTATTAGCACATCACTACATATGTCCATATACATTTTGATGAGCAACTCCATCATTGTTTGCATATCATGCCAACGTAAAACAGACCGGTTGCACATCATTGTACAGGACATGAGTTGCTGTGTTAGCCAGTAACATCTGAAATGAAAAGTTTTCTTTCTTGAAGGAAGAATATGAAACCTGACATGGTTATGAGTTGCTAACTAAATTATGGCAATACTTGAATACGCCATATGGCATTTTTATAACACAATAGACCAGGAAACAAGTCCAAAATGAATAGTGGCGTGTTACAGCACGGAATATGTCAAAGTGATTACTACACATATAGGACTTGAATATAAAGCTATTCTTTTAATACTAAAAATGAGGTGGTAAATGAACATGAAGAAAATTGGCTCCATAACCCACTTTTAGCTCCCAAGATCCAGATGAGAATCACTAATCCAACAATTCCAATGTTTAATACTTTGTTTCATTACAGGAGCTCCTGGCCGAACAAATTCAGATCCTCCAGGGGAAGATTTCATGTTTACAAGATGAAATTAGAGTAGCCACAATGCAGGATGTCGGAGAAAACATGGGGTCTGTAATGGAGGTAAATAAAGTTACTGTATCATGATGGGTTATTTGTCAAGTGAGGAGAGGAATTTGGACTCAGAAGGTGAAAAGTAACGAAAGTCTATCTATAAAAATACAAAGGAACGACAGAGTAGGGCTGGATGCAGAAGACAGGAAGAGAGCGAGCACTCTGACTCTGAGAAGGTACAACATACATGTCACTCAGTAATCAGAGTTTACATACTGGAAGACACCTGGCATATATGACATAAGGGTAACATAGTAAAGGGATGGGGCGACCCGATGGTTGACTGGTTACCATGTTGGCCTCCCAGCGCAGAGGTGCAGGTTTCAATTTCGGCCTTTCTGTGCGGAGTTTGCATGTTCTCTCCGTGCTGGTGTGGGTTTTCTCCAGGTGCTCCGGTTTCCTCCCACATTCCAAAAACCATGCCTGGCAGGTTAATGGACCACTCTAAATTGTCCCTAGGTGTGAGAGTGAGCGTGAATAGTTGAATGTCTCTGTGTGCCCTGCCTACTGCCCGAAGACAGCTGGGATAGCGACCGTAGTGAGGTTCAGCGGATCAGAAAATGGATAGATGGATAGTAAAGGCATAGCAACTGAGACATCAAGGAACAACCGGTCATAACATGATTCATATTTAATGCATTGTTAAAGAATTTGCTTAGTAATTTTGTAAGTGTAACCCAGACTTGTTAAGACTATTATTTTATTGTTAGTTTCTGTAAGGTGATAATTGTTTGTGATACTGTTTTTTTTTCCGAGAGACCATGAACGCACCGCAGCGCTAGGAGCGAGGACTGGTTTGCGAGGGAGACAGAACATACTCGCACTTTCCCAGGCGGCTCGGAACGAAAGAACAATAAATGAAAACTGGTCATTGAACCTCTACTTGTGCAAAGTAGTGGAGTTGAATTCTTGGCAATCTTTTTTTTTTTGCCAAGGCAAGAGGAGAGTTTAGAGAAGATAATGTTCCTGGTGAGTGTTTTGGTTGAATATGTCCGATTAGCATTCCTCCCATTCAATTTGTAACATAAAAAACACTCAGGAATGAAGTTGGTGAAAAATGGAGATTGTTGTTCTGTGATATAAGATATAATCGTGCTGTTATAAAAGAAAAAAAGGATAAACCATTGTACCGACTTGTGCGCTCCATAGCAAGTGCATTAGCATAAAGCTGAGCTAACATGCTCACGGCAAAAGCGGTGGCCTTCATTCGAGCCAGGTTTATAAAATCGTTTATTTTCCCTAGCCGATATTGCCACATTGAGTGAATGCCTTGCGCATTTTGTGCAGGCTGTGTTTTTTTTTTTTTACTCATAGACCATCGAAAGATTGAACTCATCGTCTTTGGATTGGATGCCACTTGGGACTTCAGTGAAGGACATCTTGGACTTCAAAGCCACCCGTCCCCTGGAGGGTGGTAGGACAATTGAAAGGATTCCCATTGTTGTTTTCTGATGAAACACTACTTTCAAGGAATTGAAGTGTTTCCTAGGCTTACTCCAAGATAACTAAACCCCTTAACCGCCTCATTGCAAACTATCATCCACCAAAGAAACGAGGAAAGATTTACAAACGAGAGCGATCCCAGTTGGCCCGTCGTCCTAATCGGTCACTTGCTGATCTTTGGACTCCAGAGTGTGAGACGGCTTTTCATTCGATCATTGAGAAACTTACCTCAGCACCTATTCTCGCTTTTGCTGACCCACAGCTTCCATGCGTACTACACACTGACGCTTGTCAGGATGGTTTGGGAGCTGTGCTCTATCAACAGCAGGGAGGGAAGCTTCGAGCAGTTGCATATGCTAGTCGGGGGCTTTCCAAAAGTGAACAATATTATCCAATACATAAACTCGAATTCTTGGCCCTCAAGTGGGCCGTGTGTGACAAATTTAATGATTATCTGTATGGTTCCTCTTTTGCTGTCCTGACTGATAATAATCCCCTCACATAAGTGCCAAACTGGATGCGGCTGGACATAGATAGTTGGCTGCCTTGTCTACGTATCATTTCACCATTAAGTACCGGGCAGGTCAAGCAAACAAAGACGCGGATGGCTTGTCTCGGCGGACACAAGAGCCACCTCATGAAGATGAGGCTTTTTGCAAGGAGAGAGCTCGTATTAATGACATGAAAAGAACGCCTCATTGAGGCATCCAACCAAGTAGACCCTGAAACTTTCACTGCATTGTGTCAGCGCCATTCTGTTCCATTTCCATCAGAACCGGTTGTTGTTGTGGAGTCCCTAGCTGTTGACCCTTCAGCAGTTGCTGAAGCCTATGGGGAAGACATCTTGCCCTCAATGACAGATGCCGATTGGCGCACAGAACAAAGAGTTGACCCTTCTATTGCTTGCGTCATAACCTTTTAGAAGGAGGTGTGAAACCTGGACCCAAGGAAAATAATCGTGAATCTACTGATGTTAAAGCCATGCTAAACCAATGGAACAAACTGGAGCTCAATAATGGGGTGTTATATCGCAAGTGTAAAGACAAAGATTCACCTGTCTACCAGTTGGTATTACCTCATCTGTATGGTGAAAGAGCCTTGCTAGGTGTACATGATGAGATTGGTCACCTTGGCTTTGACCGTGCCCTACATCTTGCACGAGCTAGGTTTTACTGGCCAAAAATGGCAATGCCCATTGAAGACAAATGCAAAGATGTCCTCGATGTGTCATGAGGAAGAGCATTCCCCAGAGAGCTGCCCCACTAGAGAACATTCATGCAAGTTATCCTCTTGAATTAGTGTGTATGGATTATTTGTCCATTGAGCCAGACAACCGAGATCCTGCTAAACATGTTGGGCACATTAAAGGAGAAGAACAAATCCCATTGGCAAGACTTTGTGAAGCCCTTAACACATGCCTACAATTGTACCAAAATTGACACAACAGGTTATTCCCCATATAAACTAATGCTCGACAGGCAGCCTCGATTGCCCATTGATCTTGTCCTTGGTACTTACCCCGGTCAAGGTGGTCCCAAATCGTATTCAGATTATGTCAAAACCTTACATGGCAACCTCCAGGAGAGCTACGCTCTTGCTTCCAAACATTCAAAGAAGATGGGTGAGAAGAACAAAACACGTTTTGACAGAAAGATAAGGGCTGCTGAGCTCTATGTTGGTGACAGAGTCCTGGTAAAGAATGTTAACATTAGAGGAAAGCACAAACTTGCAGATCGTTAGGAGCGAACCATTCATACAGTTGTAAAACACATTAAAGACAGTCCTGTTTATGTTGTTAAACCAGAAACTGGAGATGGCCCTCACCGCACTTTACATAGGGATTTACTTCTCCCTTGTGGGTTCTTACCTGTCATGGATCAAAGTGAATCAGATCCTCAAGCAGGCAATTTGAGATAGATTTGGACAAGGAGCAAAAGAAGTAAGATGAAAACCACCGACGGTGATAGTGAAGCAGTGTACAGTGACATGGAAGAGATGAGTGATGAAGAGGAAACTTATATTGGCTCGTGGCAGCCACAGATAATCACGAAGGGCCCCTACGTCCAAACTGAGAAGTTTCCCCCCAAAATCTCAAGCTCCTACACATATTCAACCCCTCGCGTCACCTTCTGATATTGCAGTGCCAGACAGATCGACACTTGACTTTGAAAAATCTGACAAGGCCTCACAACATGAGATTCCTGGTTTGGGTAGTGGTGAGTTATCATCCACAGACACTAGATGTCCAGACCAGGTTGAAGTTGATATCCAAAGACCTGACATGACAAACACCCTGACTGATGCGTTCCATTCCATCAGACTCCAGACCTATTACTGAGGCTGTCAAACTTGATGATGTTGACGTAGAGACGGTAGGCTTGCGACGCTCTGGTAGAGAAAGCCATCGACCTAAAAAGTTTACCTATGATGAGTTGGGATAGCCCTTGAGCTTAGCCATTAATTCTTTAAACAAGCTCTATGTGTTGCGTTCTCAAAGGCTGCAGCATCACATTGACAATGTCCAGGATGGACAACGGGGCATGAAGGGACTCATGCCGTTTAGATTAGCAAGCATCTTGTCATTGTCCTGAGCCTCCTGCTTTGCCTTTTGAACCAACTTTGCTTGGAATGCAAGCTCAGCATTAAGGATTTTGAGGCTGTGGTCTTTCTCAGCTGTTTGGGTTTTGACAGCAGCCAACTCAGACTTGAGCAGGTCAAGTTCCTCTTCAGTCTTCATGAGGAGTTTCTGCTTCTCATTGTGACATTCTCTGAGTTTCAGAATTTCTGTTTCAAAGGAGGAAAGCTGTTTCTGTAGGATCTCCTCTTTTTGGCTCTTCTCCTGAAGCTTCATGTCTTTTTCTATCTGCTGCTGAGTCAACAAATCATTTTTAATGTGAATATCTTCTTTAGCTTCTCTCAGAGACTGTACTTGTTTCTTTAAATGTTGGATCTCTTGACCAAGCAAGTCAGACTGCTTAGAGTGGTTGGCATTCAGTTGCATAATACGTTCCTCTCTAACTTGGATCTCCACAGTCATCTTCCTCATCTCTGCCTCCGATGCAGACAGTTGATGGTTTAGAACAGTGGTCCTCAACTAGAAATGCTGTAGGTCCACTTTTTTTTTTTAAGAAGACCAAGGTCCGGCGGTCATGTGGAGCAGGGCTATATGCCCATTTAGTATGGTCAAGCCAAGCTTATACAAATCAACACTCCTCACAACCAACCAATAATGGGGTGCATGAAAATAACAATTATTCTCTTTGCCAGTACACAGCAAATAATGAGAGGTATTGTGTTGAGGCACAGGAACTCTTTTATTTTGTTAAGTTGTGCCTGCTTAATAATAGAAATAGCCCTTTTAGGGAAATAAGACATTTTTACTTTAACTTTGTTAAACAGTAGTTGTCTTTTTTTCCCCCTTAATTTAACAAAAACAAAACAAAATACTAATTTTACCAAAACAAATACTAAACATGAAAACAAAAATATCCTTTTCATTTGTACAATTCCCTTTTCACATCCCCTCTGAAATCACTGACAAATATATCAGAAGAGGAGTTAAAACCATTTTAAATACTGACACAAGGGAGCACAGGAATGTGCAGTGCTGTTCTTCCACTAAAGGTGAATGCAATGTCTGAGGCATGCAAATATTATTTGAGGACGCCATTGTGATGTTCATTTACCATGTTGCAGTGTTATGCTGTTAAACAGCTGCAAAGATCCCGGGTAGACGGGAGCAAAACTGCACACAATCGAAACCTCCGCAATTCGTCTTGTCTAATTGTCTGTGTGCGGCTCTCCTGGACTGAAGCTGTGAGCACACTGTGGCGTCGCGCATGTGTCTGTTTCTGACTCAATCATCCATTTTGAATGCGTGTGTATTGGGAGAGACGCGTGCTGACGCTTATGTATGGGCACGCCTTAAATTCAGAGGAGCCAATCAGCGCATCGTTATTGCGACATGCCCTGCTCAGCCAGGGTCTCCAGTTAGTCAAACATTGTACAACACACAGCCGCGCTGCTGCGGTCCTCTGCAATACATCTGTTAGTGCACGCAAAGAATACAACGGATAATTTTAACATGCGCAGATTATAGTCCACAAATATAAAATGTATAACGTAAAAATCACTTTATAATTTATTATTTTATACAATTTGTCGAGGGTCCGGACAGAGGAGGTCGGCGGTCCGGTCGTGGATCGCGGTCCGCCAGTTGAGGAAGGCTGGTTTAGAAGCTTTTTCTGGTGAACACATTCTTGCTCTTGTGCCGTAATCGTAGCCGACTGGGCCTGAACCCTCTGCTCGGCTTCGGAGAGCAAATTATTCACCGCTACCAACTGGTCTTTTAGCTGGCTGATTTCTTTATGTAGCATATCTGTCTGTAAAGAGCTTTCTTTGCTGTTGCTCTAGAGCAGGGGTCTCAAACTCAGGTCCTGGAGGGCCGCTGTCCTGCATGTTTTCCAAGTCTGTTACAACACACCTGGTTCAATGTCAGGCTTCCGCAGAGCTTGCTGATGATCTGATCTGATCATTTGAATCAGGTGTGTTGCAACAGGGAGACTTGGAAAACATGCAGGACAGCGGCCCTCCAGGACCGGAGTTTGAGACCCCTGCTCTAGAGCCTGTATGCGCTCCCTCAGCACGGTTACGTCTTCAGAAGAGGATTCCTTTAGGCTTTGATACTTGTTTCATTCCGTTGAAATCACAATTTCCTTGTTTGCCAGGAGATCAACTTTTGTTTTGACTTGTTCCTCTGCAGTTTGAAGTGATTCGGTGACACTTTGCATTTGCCTCTTGAGACTCTGAATTTCATTCTTCAGCAACTCAGACTGCTTGCTGCTCTCTATTCTGAACAAGTCAAACTGGTGGTCTTTGGTTTGAATTTCCTCCTTGAATTGTTTGGCCTCCTGCAAAAGATCCATGTTGTGCTTTTTGGGTGCCTCAATGTGGAAAGTGTTCTCTTTCTCCAGCTTGACAATTAAATCTTCTTTAGCCTTCACTTGGTCCTTTGTAATCCAAAGAGAATGATTCAAACTCTCGAGTTATTTATCCAGATCATCAATCTTCTGTTCAATCACTTGCTATGGAGCGCACGAGTCGTTACAATGGTTTATCCTTTTTTTTTCTTTTATAACAGCACGATTATATCTTGTATAGAACAACAATCTCCATTTTTCACCAACTTCATTCCTGATTGTTTTTTTATGTTACAAATTGAATGGGAGGAATGCTAATCGGACATATTCAACCAAAACACTCACCAGGAATATTATCTTCTCTAAACTCTCCTCTTGCCTTGGCAAAAAAAAAAAAAAAGATTGCCAAGAATTTAACTCCACTACTTTGCACAAGTAGAGGTTCAATGACCAGTTTTCATTTATCGTTCTTTCGTTTCGACCCGCCTGGGAAAGTGCGACAATGTTCTGTCTCCCTCGCAAACGAGTCCTCGCTCCTAGCGCTGCGGTGCGTTCATGGTCTCTCGGAGAAAACGGTATCACAAACAAATATCACCTTACAGAAACTAACAATAAAATAATAGTCTTACCAAGTCTGGGTTACACTAAGATCCAGGAAGAGGCAGCCAAAACGACACATGCGCTTCAAGTCGAGCTAGCGGACCTTAAAAGACAATTGGAAGTCATGTCTCTCCAACGATGAGTCTGCTCATCTGATGGAAGAACTGCAGCTGTCTGCATCCCAGTCCGATGTCAGCAAGATGAAGGTGACCGCCTTGAGCCAAAAGCTCAAGACCGCCCCGTTCTTGATAACCTCAACGGATTTGCACTTATTTCGAGATTGGTCATTTTGCTGACTGAAATCTGCCAGCAAACGTTATCACTCAGAATAATAACTGTCAGGCGGTTCATATCAAAAAGTCATTTACATCACACTGCCTTTGAGAAGTAACCCGACAGCTCGAGCTAGCAATGCTAGCATCTTGCATGACCGGTGCTCAACGCTGGATGCAGTGTGAGAATCATCATGCCCCCCATTTCTAACTGAAGTCCAAATAATGTAAATTCCCTGCCAGAAGATGGCAATTGGAGGGCACATTAACTGAAGAATATGCTTGACATAATTTATCTGCATTCACAATAATTTGTGGGACAAAATTGCATATTCATCTCTTCTGAGTGCAGTCTAAATAAAGTTAAATAAATATGTTCTAAGTTATCATTTTTCACTTCTGCTTATATTAAGGTGGCCTTTGCTGACCTAAATCTGTGTACACACAACCAAATCCCTGGTCAACAAGGAGGAATGTTGGAGTCATTTTACTTGGAGCTCACGCTCAAATGTTCACAACAAAGTAGAACCCAACAGAACTATGAGCTCGGACAGTCTGGACCAAAGCTCCCTCGAAGACTTGCTGAACAACACAAGGTTTCATTTTGTACAAGTATCAAGTGAACAGAAATTAGTCTAAGGAAAAACTGATAAAATAATCCATGACAGCAATTATTTTAACCTAAATTTAATTGGCGTCATCATTTGTCCCCCAATTCTGAAGGACAATTTCAGCACCTGATGAATCGAGTATGCCGCTTGTTCGTACTTCTGAGAGACTGGCAGCCAAACGACGCGGTCTGAAGGCTGAGTCACTGGAATCTCTTGACTTCACACCAATAAATACTAAACACATCAACAGGTAAATGGCAGAATTATGAGTACTTTACAGAATTTGAGTTTTAACTTGGTGTACATTTGTAATTGTGGTGCAATTATATCATAAAGTATATGCATGCAAATACTTTTTCTACTTTCCTCCTTTCAGAATTTCTCCATTGTGAGACAAATGTTTTCTTCTCTTACCTTCATGACGACAAAAAAATGACTGTTCCAACATCAAAATAAAATATGGTATATACATTTTCTTAATCTAGAACCACTGCGGAAAGCAAAACAGAAGTGGAATTGGGCTCTACAAATCCATTGTCGTCTGTCAAGAGATGGAGGACAACGCGGGTTATCAACATAACCATGACAAAGGTAATGGAAACTTGTCGACATGCTTCTCCACTTTAATATTCAAACAAACTACATTTCTAAAAGTGTTTCACTCCAATCAAGGGGTCGGAAGTTAGTTAAACTTAGCCCACCGAGCTGCGAATATTTGAGTGTTCGCGAAGGTAGTGAATGTTGCATTCTTGTTCAAGGTCGCAAACAGTTGCCAGACGTTCACCTCTATTTTTCTTCTCGCAAAGGATTTTTGAACATGTTCAAAATTCCTTGCAACAAGAAACACGACAAACTACTGGCGAACACTTGCAACCTTCAATGAACCCTGATGCGAACGTGCATTTTGTTACCTTCACCAACCTTTGCAAATTTTCGTCCGGTTACAGTTAGTTGGTTTTAAATAATGGTCAAGCAATGTTATTTGCACAAATACTAAATTTACTGGAATAATGTATTTACCACTGCATTAGTTTAGGTTAGTCAGGTTATGGGGTGTTTAGCTTGCACACAAATTGGTTATATTGTCATAATGGAACTCAATGAACAGAAGATACCCCATGTTGTTGAATTAATGATAGGTAGGCTGCTGGTGTCCTGGTTCAGCTATCATCACTGTCCAGTGGCCATCCAGTGTCGGTGAACGTGTTCTTACAAAGTAATCAAACTTTGTTCTTTAAGCATTGTGGCTAAACTCTTATTGGACTCCTCGTCAGAAAACTCCAGGCGGCGTTGAAGGTGAAGAAACATTTTACAGCCTGGCTTCAGCTTACTCTCAGCCCAACCTCTCCAGTGCCCATGGCTCACGACCTGTGTCCATGGAGGTTTTTGACACACCTGCGAGAATGACTGCCAGCGACCAGCTCAGCGGTCTTCCTGGGTATCGGCGGAGCACGCTCCATTCTCAGAGTAAGTTTGAACCTAGTCTCGCACCACAGTGATTTTTTAATTTTTTTAATGGCATCTCACCTTTAGATGAGGCTCAAAACAATTACCGGTACACTCAATTTTCTGTTGCTAATGTGTTCAGGTGCAAGTACGTTTGGCGTTGGGGCAGAGAACGAGCCAGAAGGTGCGCCTGACGATTGGATGAGGATTGCTGAGCTCCAGGCCGGGAACAAAGCTTGCCTTCCTCATCTCAAGAGCAGCTATCCTGTTGAGTTTGAGGTTGGTAGATTTGTGGTTTTATGTTGTAACACTAAGACCCCTATTGTCACAGTCTTCCTATTGTCATGACCTTCAGTACATCTGTGACCATAACTGCACTTGCTTTACATTTTAAAAGTGCCAATCAGAAGTAGACATAGCATGACAATACAAGCCGCTTGAACCAATGAAGCTTACACTCCGAAACCCCACTGAGTGACCAAGCTTCGTCTTTAATGGAGAAACCTAATAATAAATACTACTCCTGTAATCCATTTACATTTAAATTAATTCATTTTAAATATTTTTTTTGCCGTAAGTTGCAGTGTCGGCTCATTTCACCAATTCAACCCCTTGTTTCACTTCAGGCTGGCTGCAAGAGCGTGCTCCCTTTCACTGACGAAGATGTACGTACAGGTGACCCAACGGAGTCAATTCAACAGGCGTACATCATGCCAGGCCAGCTGCAGGACTCCCTGGCTTCCCATCGCCATTTCCTCGCGGCAGTGCAGTCAAGTACCACAGCCGGCGTCCGTTCTCACTGTCTGTCTTTGATGTCGGACCACCCAACGTCTAAATCGGTCGGCTCCTCTCAAATGAAAAGCCAGAGATTCACAAAGCGGGCTGCCTCGACGTTATGTGTTCCTCAAACGTCACCTGAGGTTAGTCTGTTAGCCATATCGTCAGCTCTGTATTTATTCAACATTTTAAAGTTATATTTATTAAGTGTAAATAGAGTTTGGAAGAGTTGTGTGTGTGTGTGTGTGTGTGTGTGTGTGTGTGTGTGTGTGTGTGTGTGTGTGTGTGTGTGTGTGTGTGTGTGTGTGTGTGTGTGCAAATATATAGTGTACACTGTATCAGACTTCTCATCAATCTTCTCAGGTTGATCGCAGGCAGTCTTTGATGTTCACCGTCGACAACACCCCTAAGAACAACGGCAGCAGCAATTACCTGAAAAGAAGCCTGAACAAACTCCAGAGCTCCACCCGAAAGTCGCCAGGCAAAACCTCCAAGAGGTCTCCCGTGAATGCTATTCAAAAAGAAAACAAGCAGGTTGCCACTTTCCGTACTGTGGCACGTCGAGCGGCCAGGGGTGGGAGCCTCAAGTCACCGCAAATGGTCTTGATGGAAAACAAGAAGTCCCCTCAAACTGTTGCCAAGTCTCAACAGTTGACGGCAAGCGCTCGCAAGGTAAGGTGGCCATCTCGTGTCAGTTAAATTGTTCTTACAAAGTAATCAAACTTTGTTCTTTAAGCATTGTGGGCAAACTCTTAATTAACTCCTCTTCAGAAAACTCCAGGTGGCGTTGAAGGTGAAGAAACGTTTTACAGCCTGGCTTCAGCTCACTCCCAGCCCAACCTGTCCAGTGCCCATGTCTCACGCCCTGTGTCCATGGAGGTTTTTGACACACCCGCTAAAATGACCGCCACTGCCAGCGACCAGTTCGGCGGTCTTCCTGGGTATCGGCGGAGCACGCTCCATTCTCAGAGTAAGTTTGAACCTCGTCGCACCACAGCAATGTATCAAAAATAACTCAAACTATCATTTACCGCCTTTGTTTTTTAAATGGCATCTCACCTTTAGATAAGTCTCAAAATAATTATATGCTCAATTTTCTGTTGGCTGATGCGTTCAGCTGCAAATACGTTTGGCGTCGGGGCAGAGAACGAGCCAGAAGGTGCGCCTGACGACTGGATGAGGATAGCTGAGCTGCAGGCCAGGAACAAAGCTTGCCTTCCTCATCTCAAGAGCAGCTATCCTGCGGAGTTTGAGGTTGGTAGATTCATTCTCATCTGTTGTAACAATAAGACCCCTGTCAACCTGTCGTCACACCCTTCAGTCCATCTGTTACCATAACTGCACATGCTTACGGTACATGTTCAAAGTGCCAATCGGAGGTAAACATGACATGAGAAGCTGCTTGAACCAATGACACACACGTGTGTGTGTGGCACACCGTCAAAATTATAGCATAACTTTAAATATATTCTTTACATAGGTCGCAATGTCAGTCCACGGCATCAATTCAATCCTTTGTCTCACTTCAGGCTGGCTGCAAGAGCGTGCTCCCTTTCACCGAGGAAGATGTACGTACAGGTGACCCAACGGAGACCATTCGACGAGCGGCCGTCATGCCAGGCCAGCTGCAGGACTCTCTGGCTTCCCATCGCCACTCCCTCGCGGCAGTGCAGTCAAGTACCGCAGCCGGCGTCCGTTCTCACTGTCTGTCTTTGATGGCGGACCACCCAACGTCTAAATCGGTCGGCTCCTCTCAAATGAAAAGCCCGAGATTCACAAAGCGGGCTGCCTCGACGTTATGTCTTCCTCAAACGTCACCTGAGGTTAGTCTGTTTGCCATATCGTCAAATTAAAAAATTGTTTGGATCGCAACTTTTAAACTTGGTCAATCACTTGACATTTTTATTTGCCAGAAAAAATTGAAGGCCAGCTGCTTCCCCCGCCCTCTCACTCCCAAAAACAAGAATATCAACAGTGGACCCTCCAACTCACAACTTGACCCTGTCCTCAGTCCAGTGAGTTTGACGAATGGCTTCTGTTGCGTAATATTGATTCATGGGTCATTGTGGTGACAAGTTTTACTATGCTGATTTCCATCCGAGCTACATGGTTTCCACTCAGTGACATGTGAATGTTCGTCTCTTTGAATGTACCCTGTGAGTTACCTGTGAAAAGTGCGGGAACACTGTTCAATGATTTGTTCGTATAGTGGCGGTTGGCTACAATGGCGAAAATTTTACTCGTACCGTTACTTTAGAATATAGCATGTAAAACCTACTCCTCCAATACATGAGTTTGTATAAGTATTCAGTGAAAATATGACATACTAAAGAACTGGTGAGTAACATCAGTCTCATTTTTGTTCTAGCATGAGTATAAATTGGAAAATTATAAAGGACATTGCCCAACACTATCGCAATACAAAACTCTAATAAATTAAACCTTTATGAAATGAGAAATTCCTCCAGCAGGAATGGCCTTATTAACTACTACTCACTCAATTTGTGAAACAGTCTCAGTTTAAAATTGAACAGACAAAAATAAATAACAGCTTCAATTGGAAATGAGCTAATCAGACTTCTCCATCTTCTCAGGTTAATCGCGGCAGTCTATGATGTTCACCATCGACAACACTCCGAACAAAAGCAGCAACAACTACCTGAAAAGAGGCCTCAACAAACTCCGTAGCTCTACCCGAAAGTCGCCAAGCAACACCTCCAAGAATGCCATGCAAAAAGAAAATAAGCACGCTGCAGTTTCCCTCACGGCAGCGGGGCGAGCGGGCAGGGGTGGGAGCTCCAAGTCACCCCAAGTGATCTGCAAAGAAAACAGAAAGTCACCTCAAACGACGTCCAAGTCTCCACGGTTGACGGCAAGCGCTCGCAAGGTAAGGAGATGGTCTTGAATGAAAAGGTGGGCAAAGAAAGGGCCTGCGTTATTTAATCTGACCCACCATTTACTTTTGAATCCCATAATAGTGTTTTTAGTGTTCTCTCTTTAAAATTGGTTGTCTGAAATGGAAACCAAATTTCATCAAGCTTTCCATTAATCTCATTAACTGTCGCTGTGAAAGTTTTTCATTATTTGCACCCTAAAAATGAACGTGTTCAGTCATGGTGAAACCTTAACCCTGTTTTCAGAATTGCGTCTCCTTCAATCATGAAAATCTTCCTGGAAGAATGACAAGGTCTATGTTCAATGAAAATGATTTGCATGTTGCATTTTGTTTATACTTGCTTGTGGTTAGCTCACACTTAATGACAAACACTGACACTGTGAGGGTGTATTCACATATTCTGGTGATCCAGTTACCTGTATTGGATGTCAACACTTCGGACATGGCAGTGCTGTTTTTAAATCTCTTCAAATTGTGCGGATATTTTTTATACCTTCTAATCTTTTTTTTTTTTTTTTTTACCCTGCAGATGATGAAGAGGAGGATGGTGTGAGTTTTTCAGCAATTCAACATGACTGTTCAGTTAAACTTAATTTTATGCACTTTTAAGATTTTACTTTTTGTTTATTTGAATGATTTTGCTGTATTTTCTTATTACTTGTACAATAAAACATTTTGAAATGACAAATTGTGCCGTCTGAACATTGAGCATTAGTTTCCAACAAATAATAATAATAATAATACATGTTATTTATAAGCACCTTTCAAGACACCCAAGGACACTTTACAATAACAAAAAAACACAAAACAATACTAAATAAAAAGGTATTTTCGTTTAGAAAATGCGCCATCAGAGAGGCCTTCAAATCTTGCCACCGTCCATATCACCTGAAAGCTGCACCCTTTAGAAATACGACAAATTACTCTGAAGGCTTTCACATAAATACACCCATTATTTAATAAACCAGTTGCCATACCTACACAGGTGGCATAAATTTACTAAATTCTCAATTCATCATCTACTCCAATGATTTTTGCCAAACCTTGCGCTGAGGCACAGATTTTACAAAGTTTAATAACTTGAGGTACACCACCAAACCAATGTCAAAAATACTGGATGTAGGTATGCACTTCCTGGTGTGTAATCGATCATTTAATTTTGTTTGTCGCTATAAGTTGCCGGCATAGAACAAAGATACATTGTAAGTACAAGTGAATTTCAATTCATTTGTACTTACAATGTTCATTCAAATCATGCCGGTGGTTTAAGCGTCATGGCAGCAGCATGCACAGTGCATGCTGCTATGCTGATTTGTCGTTTAACTTCATTCCAGGCCTTCTCTTGGTCCGCCGAGTGCTCAATGTCGAACAATGCATTGTAGACTCTCCTGTGTATTTATTATGGCTGCTTGGAGCAAATATCAGATGCCTGGAAAGAAGATAAGACTCGTGTGAATATATGACCTCCAACATATACACCATGTTACAGTTAAGGAGAATGAAGGTACAAAATCAATCTGTCTGAGAATTTGTTTTGCAATATGCTCATTTGGGGTAGTCAAGCAACACTAGTTTTCACTGGCGTTTATTTTGTGGTTTGATACCAAAACTTCAAATGGCTACCTGGTTTATGGATTTAATATACTGTACTGTATAACTAAATGAAAGAGGATTCGGTTTGTGTGTAATACCTGTAGAATGGTCTTCCGGGTAAGCCCAAGGGGTCGATAAAGAACCTCTCCAGATACATGAGCTCGTCGTTTATTGCACTTACCTGCAGAGGGCTGATATATGCGAAAACGGGCACCTCAATGCTGATGAAAATTGTTTTTTTTTTGGTTTTGTTTGCGGAGACTGACATTTTAGTCTGTTATGATTTATGCAAAATATCTTCTTACTCTGCTCTGTTGACGTTTTCTAGGCGCTCGTGAAACTCCCTCGCTGCAACGGTGAAATTTTCAAAAGCTGAAAACAAGGAGTCTGCAAAATAGCAAACAAAATCTGAATAGCCCGTCGTTCAAATTCTAATTTTGATCAACGTACTGGTCCCGACTTACCAAATGACACCTCGTGCGACCGCATCTCCTGCCGGTGTGTTTGTGCGATCGCCGCAATGCTGCGTGCGTGCGTGTTGAGGGTGGCATACTGGTTGGCATCCAGAGGATGATCTGGGAATCTGCTAGGAGGAACACAAGCCCGCCTCTTACTTGAGCCACAGCCCGAAGCCTCGTGAGCGAAGGGTCGTAAACCTTCTCCACAACCCGAAGGTTTCATACACGGTGTGATAGAGGGATAACTGCTGTATCGCTCGATTTTAAGTATTATATCCATGCCCTTCATCTAACAATTAGTATCCATCCACCCATTTTCAATACCACCTGTCCTCATTTGATGATCCTTAATTTAGGATGAATTCTGATTTCTCAATATCGCACATTAGTGTGAAGAAAATGAACCGATACGCATGTGTTGTGAATCTGATGATGATGTAAGTTGAGAGGTTCGTAGTTTTGTAGTGGATAGCTCTACTTTAAAAATGGGCAAAAGGAGAGATGGAATCCTTTGAAGGCAGCTTTTATTTTTCCCACGTCTGCACCTCGAGCGAACGAACGAGAACACACCTCCTCGGTAACACACAATACTTCCTGGTTTCCTTAACCAATCAGATAATATCAACATAAACTTGTTGAAGCAATTATTAAACGGAATATAACCTAGGTAACTGTAACACAAAATAATATAATGCTCAAATATAAAATGAAAATAATAAATAATATTATTATTATAAATATTAATAAGCTTACATTCTTACCCCTCCCACCAGAGAAATGTCCTCATTTCTACTTTGATCACGTAACTGTAGAATCCAGGATACAATAAATTAACAACATTGCACAGGGGGGTAAAAAACAAAAAAAAACAAAAAGGGCATCAGGAACATACAATCATGTCAGAAACAAGGCGGAAGGAAGCTTAACATCACGGCGGCCTTGGCGTGTAAAGGAACTGGAACTCAAACCCAGGGCTGCAGGCAGAGCTGTCGACATTTGGTCCACAATAGCAGATCTTTTGGAATGATGAGGTTGCAGACACTGTCTTCATGGGTGCTCTCTGATGTGGAGCAGGATGGCGTCGAGCATCGCATGGCACAAACCTCTTGCACCACTCACGAATATAACTATGCTAAAGTGCCTTAGCATAGTTGAGGTGTTATTATTGTAATTAAGCACCTTGGAACACACCAGACACTTCACCTAGAAGTATTCAGAAAAGAAAAATGTGACTTGTATGTGTTGTCACATTTTATTTTCATTCATTATTGGAATCTGTCATATAGTAATTGCAGTGCATTACCTTCTGAGGTGAGAGGTGCTCAAAGTGCTCCCAAACAGGGGAATATCTCCTCTTTCTTGCTGGTTCCATCGCAAAAGAGAAGCTCGTTGAATCAAATGCCAAAAAGTAGCGCAATAAGGGACCCGTAACCACAAAGCGTGAAGAGGAATCCATAAGCGTTTCTTTGTCGCTTTTATTTCGAACCACAGTCGAACCGATCGGGGCTTCGTGGGGCTTCAAATGTCACCACTGACGTCATCAACACGCGCTTCGGGTCCCCATTCATGAACCACTCATCTAGATAACGCGGCACACACTTCAGGGATTCGACCCGCGGAGCACATCACTAATTTAAGGTGTGGCGGAAATAATACAACAAAATAATATGGTATGAGCTGCATGAAAACTGTGGTGTTTTCGAAATATAATAATAAACACAAGGAGCGTCTAATCCGGCCGCAACACTCTGATCGCTATGGTAATGTTTAATGCCTTCAAAATACGATACAACGCAAATTCAAAGTGCATGAAAATGACAACTTACCACAGCCCGAGCTTGATTTTCTGCAACCAGGCGGTACTATCTCGGGGTAATAGGAGACAATGTGGTTGATCTCCAGTTTGTCGTTGCTGCAGAAAACCCCCGCCTCACACAGGTAGGATGTCGGAAATAGCAACAGTGCTATTGTGGCGATGTCAGAGTATTCAACCATAACTTTAATCCAGTTGTCTCAAACGTACTTTTAAGGCCGCCGTCATTTGCGATCTCCAGCTGTTTTTACTCATTTTGCGAGCTCCAGCGTTTTGTTTTGGCGCAATCGGTCACGTGACGGAGAAGCATGGGTTGACGTGTGTCAAGCGTAATGAAGATTTTGTATTCCGAAATAAATAAAACGGAATTAAGGCAAGTTCTTTCTGTGCGGCCTGGTACCAAATGCCCTGTGGACCGGTACCGTACCGGTCCGCGGACCGGCGGTTGGGGACCCCTGGTAAATAGGACCCTTCGGCTGTCAAAGTGTTGTCAGAGTATTGTGTATTGCATTGCTACTTCCACGCTCGTTGACCTTCTTCTGCTATTGTTCTCGTCATGTTTTTCGCTTTAAGCTTCTCGGTACTATTTACTCTGCTCAGCAGACTATTATTTTATCTATTGGATTTTTCTCACGTGTTGTCATATACATTGTTTTTCTTTTGGATACTCAGTTCTAGTTGTCTTCCCTTGCCTTTTGGATGGAAGCGCTTTTTGTTAGTTACTTCATGTTCTACCTGGTCCCTGTTTTAGGTCCAGCACCTTTTGTTAACCATTATTATTATTTACATTAAACTATTTGTTTGTCACGGAGATCTTGTTGACGTCTGCGATTATTGGGATCCAAAACCTTATTCGGCTCGCCCGAAATCGTCTCTCTCACATTTTTTTGCTTTAAAAAAAAAAAAAAATCCTATTTCACGGATTTCACTTATCACTGGTTCTTTTTGAAACATAATCCCAGCGATAAATGAGGGATTACTGTATTTATTTTTTTCAACGATTTTGTTGCTCTCACCTCACCTTACCTTCCCTTCCTGAGCTAATCCATCCATACGTACGAGCTCAGTGCCTCTCAGCTCAGACGCAAGTGGAGGTACCAAGAACTAAAACATAATTTTATTCTATGGTGTTCAGCCCAGTTTGAGACTCTGCATTGTCCTAGTGCAGGGATGTCCAAACACCGTCATCAATGGCCATTGCCCTGCCCATTTTCATTCTCTCCTTGCAGCAACACACCTGATTCAAATGATCGGGATCATTTTCAAGTTTTCTTCAGAGCTTGCTGGCACCTGATCGTTTGAATCAGGTGTGTTGCAGCAGGGAGCAATTGAAAACAGGCAGTGCATTGGTCTTTGAGGACTGGCGCTGGACGCGTGGGTCTTGTCTTACTTTTATGGTGTCTACTGTATTTTATATTATTGATTAATTTTTTTCCCCACACCCTTTGTTATTGTATGACACTTGGGCCGTCGGTAGAGCACTTTGGAGCCAAGAATGTTTTGAATTGCTCTTTCAATAAAGTTGAGTTCGGAAAGTGAAAGATGTACATATGGATGATGATTATTGTTCTATTCATTAGGCAACAGGCGGTTGCAATTTAATGTCATACCCACCAAGCATGATCGTGCGTCTGAACACGAAGGATATCTGAGTTGAGGTCACATTCAAGCAACTAAGTCGTGAAGAAGAAAAATCATCTTTATTATTTGAATTGAATGCAGGTGGCACAGATGGGAATCTTGCAATTACGCATCAATGACCACACGATCGTTACGATTAGGGCTAAATGCTTTAGGACGAGATTTCTTTTGGAATAAGAAAAACTCACTTTCTATGGTCTAGGCTTGACATGCCCTGGTCGCCCAGGTGGTGGACTGGATGTTGCTAGTCCTGATGGGTGTGTTTCTAGCCACACCCACCTGGTGGTTTAGGTGGGCCGTTTGATCCCGAATAACTGGGGTTGGCTAGGTAGGTCTTGGCGGGAACCAAGGTGGTGATCCAGGTTTGAATGGTCATATTTTTTGCATCCGGAGGAACAGATGGCCCAGCGGGTGGTTCAGGTTGCAGCGTGCTGGTCCAGTTAGGAAGGGTCGTGGGGCAGGTGAACAATTTGGTGTTCTGGTGGCTATTTTTTATCCAGGACAACAGGTGGCTTCACTGGTGTCTGCTATTTGCTGGGGTGGCTAATTATGATATGAAATAAAGTGTGGTCCTAGTGATGGTATAGCCTGGCAAGATGGTGGGTGGGTCATTTTCATCCATAATAACAGGTGGCCTGGGTGATCCAGGTTGATAAGATGATGTGTCAGACAATGCTGGATCAGGTGGTTGTTGCAGTGGCCCAGGCAGTGAACATGGTGATGGCCCAGGTGGCTAAGATGGTAGTGGCCTAATATGGTGGCCAAGGTGCTGGTTTCCCAGGTGGACAAGGTGCTGGTGGCCAAGGTGCTGGTGGCCAAGGTACTGGATGCATAGGTGGCCTAGGTCGTAGCCGGTTGGCCAAAAAGGCCATGGATATTGTTGTGGTGGCCGGGAGGACCTGGTGGTCCAGGTGGTCCTGGTGGACTAGGTGGTCCTGGTGGTCCTGGTGGTCCAGATGGTCCTGCTGGTCCAGGTGGTCCTGCTGGTCCAGCTGGTCCTGGTGGTCCTGGTGGCCCATTTTTCCAGGTGGTCCTGGTGGCCCATCTTCTCCAGGTGGACCCGCTGGCCCATTTGGCCCTTTGGGACCATCTGGTCCAGGTGGTCCTGGTGGACCATCAGAGCCTGGCTCACCATCTGATCCGGGTGGACCTGGTGGACCGTTTGACCCTGATGGACCCTGTGGTCCTGGTGGTCCTTGTGGACCCTGTGGTCCTGGTGGCCCAGGTGGCCCTGGTGGCCCAACAATAGGTGGAAAAAACCCTGGTGGTCTTGAAGGTGGACCAGGTGGTCCTGAAGGTGGACCAGGTGGTCCTGAAGGTGGACCTTGTGGTGACCTAGATGGGAATGGATGTTACTCAGGTTGAACACTGTCACCTGGAAAAACATCTGTATCGGCTGGCACGTTACCTCTTTATCTTAGCAGAAAGACAGCTGTTTCCTGTGGAAAAGAGTTGACATCTTTGTTAAATGGTGACATTTCACTTGCTCTTTGTTACTTGGTAGTTGAGAGTTTGATGACTTACCGAACAGCACAAGGGCAACAGCGAACACCTTGAGAATGCTCATTGTGGCTAATGATGTCCTAAAGACAGTGAAAAGGACGGTAAACGTACATAGAGAGAGAGTGAACATGATGCGAGGGCTGGCTGCTTGCACAGTGTCAGTTTGTTGAAGCCCAAATTCCATGCTGAACCACGAGGTACCTGGACTGTCCTTGGAAGGAAGGCTGATCAATTTCTGCCAATCTTAATGTTGTTGCCTTTGGGTGAAATTCTCATATTTACTGGAACCACTCCTTTTCAGGAAATACATTTTTTTTGTTGAGTCACTGATTGCTCATTTATTATTCTGTCATTGATGAACATGGTGCCAGCAACAAATATGCACTTCAAAGTCAACGGTCACACGGAGCCTCACCGTTGTTCATAAAGGCTTGCATCGTAGAACACAGTGGATGACCCACATATTCGAAGTTCCTCGCCTGTTTGCGTATGATTGTTGTCAAATTTAAAATACTTGCGTGGGACCATTCCCCATTCTGTGACTCAAACATTTGAATCGTGGTTCCATTCTATGAAGCATGGAAACAACATTTCGAAATAATGTCACACATATTCATTAAATATATGACATAATAGATGGGCAACTAGTGGCCCGCTGGCCGCAAGCGGCCCATTCTTTGAGTGGCCCATTGGATTTATTTGAAAAAACAACTCAACAAGATAACAACTTTGAGTGAGTTGATATTTGTAAAAAATGCACTAAATTGATTCTTCCACCTTTATTTGTTTGATCTTCTGTTGTTTCAATACACCCTTGAATGATAATTTTTTTTGCATGATAGCCCTTTTCACTGGAATTTTAAGAGATTCACAATGTATTCCTAATTTTTGATTGTTCAAACTCTTTTGTTGAAGGATGGATCTTTTACGACGTCACTGAGAAATATATTCTGAAAAATGAAATACAGTATGCTGAGAGCACGTATTTTGCATGTATGGACAGATTTAAAATGCCATTTTTGACATACAAATTACCAAACATGTCCAACATTAAAGTTGTGCTCACTGAAAACACTTTAAAAAGGGAGAAAGTACTCACCACGCACACTCAAGTTCGCTCCTCGAACCCCTCTCAGGCCTTGCGTTGTTGACAGTCCTGCTTCTGTCTCTCTTCTGTTGTTTCACAGTCGTTAATGGATGGCTTATATCACTTGTGCGGCCACCATTAAGGTGGGGCCCTTGTTAATGAGGGTGGGTCATTTAATTGATTTCCTCATGTTTTTACACAATTACACTGTGTGGTTTCTATTTGGCTGCGACTGGCTGGCAACCAGTTCAGGAGTGGACCCCGCCTTCTGCCCAAAGACAGCTGGGATAGGCTCCAGCACGCCCGCGACCCTTGTGAGAAAAAGTGGATTAGAAAATGGATGGGTTGTTTCTATTCGGTGGGCATTGCCAAGCGGGATTTTTTCTTCATGTTGACAAGCTGTAATTCATCAGTTCCTTGAATCACTTTGAAGTGAATTGAGCACACAAAAGGTCACTGCCACTGGAATCTTACAGTGGGGAGAACAAGTATTTGGTCGCTGTTGAATTTTGAAGTTTTCCCACTTACAAAGCAGGTGGAGGTCTGTAATTTGTGTCAAAGGCACTCTTCAACTCTGATGTATGTACATCCAGAAAAATCACACTCAATAATTTTCAAATTATTAGTTATCATTATTCATGATTTTAAAATATTTGATATATCCTCCTGACTACCAGGAAAAAAAATGTTGTCCAATCATATTTATTTTGAAATTCCCCAATCTATGTGAAGTAATTGGACTATTCCAAAAGACATTTTTGAAATTCCACTACACTTGAATACTAGGCTCAAATACACTTATGGGGTTGTCGCTGGGCAACACAGACTGTGATTTTCTGGATTTTTAAAAATTTTTATTTTTAGATTCTGTCCCTCATAGTTGAAGTGTGCCTTTGATGCAAATGACAGACCTCCACCTGCTTTATAAGTGGGAAAACTTTCAAAAATCAGCAGTGTATCAAATACTTGTTCCCCTTACTGTACCGTACGTGCTATGTACGTGAAGTGCAAATAAACAGCTAGTACACATTTATTTATGATTACTATTTGTTAATCTACCTAGCAGCAAGAAGCTGGGTGGGGTAGGTCAAGAAGGCTACTGTGATTTTGCAACAGCTGGGTTAGGCTCCAGCACGCCTGTGACCCTTGTGAGAAAAAGTGGATTAGAAAATGGGTGGGTGGGTGGATGGATGGCTTATATTTCTTCTTCACGTCGACAAGCTTTAGTTCATCAGTTAATTGAGTCACTTTGGCGTCAATTGAGCTCACAAAGGTCACCGCCACTGGAATCGTCGTGCTTTGAGGAAGTGCAAATAAACAGCTGGTACATATTTATTTATGATTACTATTTGTTAATCTACCTAGCAGCAAGAAGCTGAGTGGGGTAGGTCAAGAAGGCTACTGCGATTTTGCAACAGCTGGGTTAGGCTCCAGCACGCCTGTGACCCTTGTGAGAAAAAGTGGATTAGAAAATGGGTGGGTGGGTGGATGGCTTATATTTCTTCTTCACGTCGACAAGCTTTAGTTCATCAGTTAATTGAGTCACTTTGACGTCAATTGAGCTCACAAAGGTCACCGCCACTGGAATCGTACGTGCTTTGTGCGTGAAGTGCAAATAAACAGCTGTTACATATTTATTTATGATGACTGTTTGTTAATCTACCTAGCAGCAAGGAGCTGGGTGAGGTAGGTCAAGAAGGCTACTGTGACTTTGCAACAGCTGGGTTAGGCTCCAGCACGCCTGTGACCCTTGTGAGAAAAAGTGGATTAGAAAATGGGTGGGTGGATGGATGGCTTATATTCGGTGGGTATTTCCAAGCTCTATTTCTTCTTTATGTCGACAAGCTGTAGTTCATCAGTTAATTGAGTCACTTTGAAGTCAATTGAGCTCACAAAGGTCACCGCCACTGGAATCGTGACGTGCTTTGTGCGTGGAGTCATAACATGTTTTCAAACAGCCAGTACATATTTATTTATTATTATTGTTTGTTTTCTTTTTAATCTACCTAGCAGCAAGGAGCTGGGTGGTGTAGGTCAAGGCTACTGTGGCTTTGTAAAGAGGACAAACTGGTTTGTCTCCTCTGAGTCAGTTTAGTACCAATCACGAATGGCACATTTGCAGCCATCTATCCTTGTTAACACGGCTTATCCTGAACAGGGTCACGGTGGGGTGCTGGAGCTTATCCCATTTTACTTCAGGCTGACTCTGAACTGTTCACTAGTCAGTTGCAGGGCACATAAAGAGACAAAGAACCATTCACACCCACATCCACACCGTCAACCAATCAATCGCATGCTGCCCACTCACAACTTTGGCAAGTGTACTACGACACTGTCAGCAACTATCATGGCACATTAGTTGAAATAATCGTGTGCTGTGGGAAAAAAAATTATCAATTTCACAAAATCTATTATATTATTTGGAATTTTTCCAATATGCAGCCGAAATAAAACACATCTCTTTAATTGTCACATATTTCATTGTCTTGCACCCATAAAGTCAGTCTGCAAAACAAAATTGTCATAATTTGCCTTTTTAACTCATCTCTTTGATCTGCATGATTCTTCTGAATCAGTGATATCTGGGTTGAATCTGGATGTAGGATAAGATGTCCCAAGTCTAAGCTTTCATTAGAGCCCAGGATCATTCTTGTATGTTGAAGCATTCCAGAATAGCAGCCTTTTTTCACACAGGTCACCCAAATGGAACATTTGGTGTTCACCTGTACCTTTCCTTCGGAAAACGTGTAAAATACTCATTTTTTTGTAGGATTATTGTCAAACCTGAACTGGAAGTTGGGGAGACTTCAAGCTTTAATCCTGTCGTGTTTTCAAGTCCTAATCAACATTCTAAATTCATTTTCAAGGCAGATCTTGTGAAAAGAAATTAGCCGAACATAAGATTCTCCTTTTTTTCTGTTTTCAAACATCCATAGTTCAGTGACAGGAGCACTTACACAGATTCTGAGTGTTTTGGGAGAAAAATTCAAAATGTTATTTTCAAAAAGAGACCAAAACTATGCTGATGCTCCAAATGTTTCAAGAACAGCTATACATTTACTTTGGGTGTACGTTTTTGGGCGTTTTTGGCAAAAGTTGCCCTCAGCTTCAGGTAGATTTGATACATTTATGAAACATTGATTTATTTGCTGAAGGGTGACACTGAGTAGCTGCACTAGTGGTGGCGACATTAACACTGTAAATTTTTTTGAACAGACAAATGCAGACACTGCATGAGAGGTAAGGATCATTGGGGGACCGTTCAAAACAATGTGATCAACTTTTTGTCAACGTTTACCTAGTGCTGTCACTTATCTGACGCATGCTGAAAGTTTTGGTTCGATTCGATCAGGCATATTCAAAGCCCATACTGGAGTCCAATTGAGGCCCGCATTCAAATTTTCACTGGCCCTCGTCTCTTATAAAGTATATGCGGCCCACTTGCACTGTTGACAGCTGTATAATATACTCGTGTCCCCCCCGCCCCTCCCAAAAAAAGAAAACACGTTACATTTTACCAGAAGATGGCAGTAGCGCTGTAGCCACATGCTTGTGACGCTCGACTCATTATTTCAGACCATCCCATTCCAAACGTGGTGACTGTAGCTCAAAAAAGAAAAGTTGAGAGCGAGTGCAGCTGATTCCAGAACGAGTTGAAATTGGAGTATTTTTTGGACCGAAATACCAAACAACTGTGTTTGTCTCATTGACAACAAGACTTTAGCTGTTTTCAAGGAATTCAGTGTCAAGCGCCACGACCAGACAAATCGTGGTAACTACGACAAGCTAACTGGGGACAAATGCAGCGAAAAATTAAAGCAGCTGGAAGTTGTTTAAATGGTACAGCGGTGCTTTTTTTACAAGAACCAATGAGTCAACTGAAAATGCCACATGGGCGCGCTACGAGGTGACAATGCTGCTTGCCAAACCTCACTGAGGTTGAATTTTTGAAAGACTGTGCTGTAAATAGTTGAGAAAATTTGTCCTGAGAAGAAGGAGGATTTTGCCAGTGTTTGCCTGGCTCGTAGCACCGTGGTCCGGAGAAATGAAGATTGGATCTAAAGAGACACAAGGAGCTGGATTTGACTTTTATTTGTCAACCTGCGATGAAAGCACAGACGTATCTGACATCGCTCATTTACCGATTTAGGCATGGAAAGAACGTTATTATTCAGGACTCCTGTAGAGTTTTACACATTTTGGGGAAATATTATGAACCTTTGAAATATTTACAGCACTTGGCCCCACTATTTCAATACACAGCAAGTGTAAGAAAGACATTGCATAGTATCAGTGGCCCTTTATCAGTTTCCTTGTCACTGACAGTATTATGCATGACTCACAATTCATGACTTCAGCATCACAAATCATAGATTTAATCCCATGGGATGTTGATTTGTAAAATAAATCAAACAATTAATTAAAAAAAGGAACTGGTCATTTATTTGAAAAAAAGTGAAGCTACACTTTCTTTTGGCCTGCGTACCCACACGCGCACACTTTTTGGTTCAAGCGGCTTTTCCTTCATGTAGGCACTCAGCAATCGAGCACAAAACACGCTTTCGTGCTCAGAATTTTCTCTTACGTGCTCATAATTCTATCTCAAATCTAATGCCATGCATTCGCCTGTCTTCAGCATGTAGAATGCCAGAGTCGACGTTTTCTTCCTGATTTTTTTCCGATCACACATTTCATTGATGGTATTTTCTGTTGATATTGATCATGCTATCGTGATACATCGTGATATCGAATTATTGCCCAGCTCAAAAACATTTGAACATTTACTGTTGCAAGAGTCTGTGCCATTGACTCACATGATTGACAGTTTGCGCTTTGCTTGCGATGCTTGTCACGAAGAGAAGACTCTTTCCCCTCCACCCTGAACTGGATATGGGCACACACTGAAAGAGAAGCTGTTTGGTGAGCAGACCTGTGGGATTGAGTGCTTCAAGTCCTATTAACCAAAATAATCATTGCAGCTCCATTCTGACCAACATAAATTGTTGCTATCTTAACAAAAGGATGGTGCAATTCTAGACATGTTCACATCGCAGTTGACAGGGGTGTCCAAATCCAGTCCTCAAGGGCCGCATTCTGATTGATTTAGATATTTCCCACCTCCAACACACCGAATTCAAATGATCAGGAATAGTTAGCAGGCTTCTGCAAAGCTTGCTGATGAGCTGATCATTTGAATCGGCTGTGTTGGAGGTGGGAAACATCTAAAACATTCAGGATATTGGCCCTGGAGGAGCAGATTTGGACACCCTTGATACAGGAACAGTCTGGTACTGTTCAATGCAGAAAGACAATAGGTGAAGACTGAAAGTTACCTGAGGTGCAATAAAAGGCACTTAATCTCTTTCAGAAAGATCAGAGTACCATTGTGAAATTCAAATTCTGAACAACAGCCCAAAAAATTTAAGTCACTTTTGTTGAAATTCTATTTGTTTTTCTTCTTCTCTTTCAAATTTTTTTTAGCAGCAAAAAGAAAAAAAAAGCTAAAATTCTCGCTTGTTATACATTTTGGGATATCTTCCTTGTAGTTTGAAATGTAAACGAGAAAATCACCTACAATACTCTGCTCGGATTACGGACTGTGTAACACACACGCTCACACCATGTGTGGAGCAAGGTCTGATCAAAGCCACTCCATCCATCTACCATCTTCTACCGCTTATCCGGGGCCGGGTCGCGGGGGCAGCAGCTTAAGCAGGGAAGCCCAGACTTCCCTCTCCCCAGCTACTTCTTCCAGCTCTCCCGGGGGATCGAGGCGTTCCCAGGCCAGCTGTGTGACATAGTCTTTCCAGCGTGTCCTGGGTCGTCCTCGGGTCTCTTCCAGTGGGACATGCCCGAACACCTCACTAGGAGGCGCTCAGGGGCATCCGAATCAGATGCCCCAGCCACCTCATCTGGCTCCTCTCGATGTGGAGGAGAAGCGGCTCTACTTTGAGCCCCTCCCGGATGACCGAGCTTCTCACCTTATCTCTAAGGAGAGCCGGACACCCTGCGGAGAAAACTCATTTCGGCCGCTTGTATCCGGGATCTCGTTCTTTCGGTCACGACCCATAGCTCGTGATCATAGATGAGGAGTCGGGACGTAGATCGACCGGTAAATTGAGAGCTTCGCCCTTTGGCTCAGCTCCTTCTTTACCACGACAGACCGATACAGCGTCCGCATCACAGCAGGCGCTGCACCGATCCGCCTGTCGATCTCTCGCTCCCTTCTGCCCTCACTCGTGAACAAGACCCCAAGATACTTAAACTCCTCCACTTGGGGCAAGATCTCCTCCCCGACCGGAGAGGGCACTCCACCCTTTTCCGACTGAGGACCATGGTTTCAGATTTGGAGGTGCTGATTCTCATCCCAACCGCTTCACACTCGGCTGCGAACGCTCCAGTGAGAGCTGGAGAGACCCGCTTGAAGGAGCCAGCAGTACCACATCATCTGCAAAAGCAGAGATGCAATACTGAGGCCACCAAAACGGACCCCTCAACGCTTCGGCTGCGCCTAGAAATTCTGTCCATAAAAGTTATGAACAGAATCGGCGACAAAGGGCAGCCTTGGCGTAGTCCCACTCTCACTGGAAACGATTCCGACTTACTGCCGGCAATGCGAACCAAACTCTGACATCGGTGGTATAGCGACCGAACAGCCCGTATCAAGGGTTCGGTACCCCATACCCACGAAGCACCCCACAGAACTCCCGAGGACACGGTCAAACGCCTTCTCCAAGTCCACAAAACACATGTAGACTGGTTGGGCGAATTCCCACATACCCTCGAGGACCCTGCTAAGGGTGTAGAGCTGGTCCACTGTTCCACGGCCGGGACGAAAACCACACTGCTCCTCCTCAATCCGAGGCTCGACTTCCTGACGGACCCTCCTCTCCAGCACCCCTGAATAGACCTTACCAGGGAGGCTGAGGAGTGTGATCCCTCTGTAGTTGGAACACACCCTCCAGTCCCCCTTTTTAAAGAGGGACCACCACCCCGGTCTGCCAATCCAGAGGCACTCTCCCTGACCACGCGATGTTGCAGAGGCGTGTCAACCAGGACAGCCCCACAACATCCAGAGCCTTGAGGAACTCCGGGCGGATCTCATCCACCCTGGGGCCTTGCCACCGATGAGCTTTTTAACCACATCGTTGACTTCGACCACAGAGATAGGAGAGCCCACCTCAGAGTCCCCAGACTCTGCTTCCTCCAAGGAAGGCGTGCTGGTGGAGTTGAGGAGGTCTTCGAAGTACTCCGCCCACCGGCTCACAGCGTCGAGTCGAGGTCAACAGCGCCCCATCCCCACTGTACACAGTGTTAGTGGTGCACTGTTTCCCCCTCCTGAGACGTCGGATGGTGGACCAGAATTTCCTCGAAGCCGTCCGGAAGTCGGCTTCCATGGCCTCACCGAACTCCTCCCATGTCCGAGTTTTTGCCTCGGCGACCACCGAAGCCGCATTCCGCTTGGCCAGTTGATACCCGTCAGCTGCCTCTGGGGTCCCACAGGCCATAAAGGCCCGATAGGACTCCTTCTTCAGCTTGACGCCACTCCTTTGAAAAAAAAAAAAAAAAACCCAAAAACAACTGTATTTAGTGCTGTCAAGAGATTAAAAATGAAATGGTGAAATTAATTATGAACTGTAATTCATTGATCGAATTAATCTATATTTTAATCTCATCTAAAAATTGCTGAGACAACCCCCATTTTCGTTTTAAATTCATTACATTATTGCGCATTGAGGCAGATGAAAAGATTCACATCACAAAAAAAGTATTTTATTGTTTTTAAACAGACTTGAATAGATGCAGTCCAAGCCATTTACTTTCTGCTGTATTTGATATTAATCCCAAATCCTACCTGCAACTTTTAGTTTCGACCCCAGGGTCAAATCACTGTTTTGTTTTGTAAATCTCCAAACAATTACAAAATAAAAATAAAAGAGAACACCAGGTCCATAAAAGTGCCTAGGTTAACATACCAAAAACAGTAAGAATACTTTTCTGAGCAATACAAGTACTGAACACAGAACTTGCTTCAGATAATAAATAAAACAGACCCTTAATGCACAGTGCTGTAAGTTTGCACTTCAGAAATAACACTGTTCATCATGACAAAATAAAGTTCTGAAATAAACATCAACCACTTCCACTTTCCTACTGAGGACACAGCAACATGCTTCGTATGCGGGTTGTTCTCCTCCAGTTTAGTTTGGCAAAGAGCTTTGCTCTTGCTCCGTCTATCTTATGCTTTCGGTGCTTACATGAGCCATGGCTGCACTCGTGATTGGGTGCGTTGCATTGATGTAGGAGGCTAAACTTGAGCTGCTTCGGTGGTAAGCAAACTCCTTACAAATTAGGCATAACACTCCACTTTTGTCAGTAGTGCCGTCAGGGCATTTTGAAAAGTAAATTTTCCATTCATTGTGCTGAGAACGCTCACATGCTCCTCTATTTTCACCTCTCCTCACCGCTGCTTACTTCGACCGCCCAACTCCAATAGGAGCCAATCAGCTTATGCTAAACAAGCCCAAACATAATGACAGCCAATCAATGTCCGCTTCAGGCTGTGACGGACAGTTGTTTCCCCACTCTCAACAACTCGAACACAGGAAGCCAACATATAAAAGAGATATTAGAAAAGGGCAACTCACCTACAGAAATAATAAAGTTAGAGATTAAAACTTAGATTTACGCAATTAAAAAACAACATGCGAAAGACGACTGTAATTAATCGCAATTAACGCGATAATTTGACACCTCTAACTGTATACAGTAATCCTCGTTTATCGCAGGGGTTATGTTCCAAAAGAACCAGTGATAAGTGAAATCCGTGAAGTAGGATTTATTTAATTTTTTTTTTTAATGCAAAAAAATGTGAGAGGAAGAAATTTCAAATGTGCTGTATGTGAAACATACAGCCTAATTCACATACAGCACATTTGACAATAAAGTTTTACTTGGTACTTTATAGTCAGCTTTATTTTTATAGTTATTATACCATACTGAACTATGTATACAATGCAGAGGCGATGACTCTAAGGCTGCAAGGAAAGCTCAGCTTACCCTAAAATGCCAAAGTAAGTGATCAAATATATGTGTGTATGTACAATTGTGTGGACAAATATGCGCTACAGCGCTCAACTTTTGTTCTGAATCATCTTTTTATTACTAGTGACGACACGACCCTCTTCTCATTCATTCCCACAGCTTCACTGTGCTTTAAACTGTGTGGACGCTGAGCGTCTAAAGCAGGGGTGTCAAACGTACGGCCCGCGGGCCGGATCCGGCCGCAAAGGGGTTTAATCCGGCCCGCGAGATGATCATGTAAAACAGTACAGTAATCCCTCGTTTTTCGCAAAATGGGGACCAAAACCACCCGCGAAAAACGAAAATCCGTGAAGTAGCGACCAATTAACAAATATTTTTTTAAATTGCCCCACGTGGGCCTTTGCGGTTGAGCAGAGGCACGAACACACACACACACACACACACACACACACACACACACACACACACACACACACACACACGGGCCAGGTGCAGCAGACATGTTTATGATTAGTCAATTAAGGTTGTTTAGACAATTAAGGATGGAGGGCAGACGCTATCAATAGCACTCTCACATTACACATTTACACATTTAATAGCACTCTCCTTAGTTTGTAAGGTGTAGGCAGGGATTACATTTAGATTTTATATGCACGTGTAAATGGTTTAAAACTTTGTTTCTTTATAAATCTCGTTTAATCTTAAAGTCCATTCCTATATTTTCAATACCAATTACTTGTTAACCCTATGTTGCATGGCTTCTGCAGGAGTTATTCAATTGTGGTTTGTTTTTAAATTTAGGGTAGATTATGGCCAAATATCATAATAAATTCACAATTTTGGGAAAAAAATACATAATAGGGGGGGTACTTGTGTGCATAATGGTCACTACAATTACCTTGCCAAAAAGCATGGCAGTACTGATAGGTAACACATAGAAACTGTTATTTATTGTGTTCTATATGTTCTATATACTCTTCTGCACATGTACAATAGGGTATTTGGACCTTTTCATCTCACGGATAGAAATTATTCAACATTTTGTGGACCCTCTTTCATCTTTTCCTCCCGCTGTTGCGCACGCTAGTGACATCTCGCGGTGGATTTAAAAACTAAAACTGGTAACTTGAATAACCAATATGAGTTAAAGTTGTGGTTACTGTAAGTAACCCGTATGCAACATAGGGTTAAAGTTTGTACAATCAGTGGGATCAGTTTCAATGCATATATGTGAATGATAAAAGTAAATTGCACATTTGCCGATGGAAATGTAAGGTGCTTCATGAAATGTTTTGTAAAAGATATGTTCAATAAATTACATATTGTTTTGGTTATTTCTAGCAAAGTATGGTATCATTTTAATGGTCCGGCCCACTTGACATCTACCGAGGCCGTATGTGGCCCACCATGTGAAATGAGTTTGACACCCCTGGTCTAAAGCGCGGACGCTGGGCGTTGAGAGAGTTCAGGGTAGGTTGATCCAATGCATTGAAACGAGACGAGTCATTGGATAAATGCTGGTTTTGTCCCGCCCTTCAGATGCTCAGCGTAACGGCTGGCTCAGCATTTCTGCATGATGATTGGATGATCTGTCTGAGGCACCACCGCGAACAGGAATGGAGGGCGGCCGCAACACTTGGGTCACTGGGAACAGGAACACAGGGCGGCTGCAAAACGTGTGCCACCGGAAACAGGAAAGGGTGGCAGTGGGACCAGGCCTCGGTCCTGCCGGGTCCAGTCTTGGCCGGGTCATTCTTTTAAGAGGGGTGGTGGTGGAGGATGCCAAAAAGCAGGCAGGAGGGAGAAGCTGGGTGGACTTAACAAGATGTATTTCACAAAAATACAAACTAAGGCAGACACAAACAATGACCCGACACCGGCTCGTCGGGCAGGGAATCCTTTAACGAAACACTAACTAATGACACAATGACCTACAGTTGTGCCACCGCAGGAGGAGACCTAAAGTGCCACCTGTTGGTCACAAACAAAACCACCCAAACAGCGGTGAGATTGGCAACAGCAAACTTCACTTAGAATAAAGGGAAACCTGCAACAAAAATAACACACACTGGCAAGAAATGTGTTGAAATATATTGCGTATTTGTTTTCATTAAAGAAAAAATACCCTGCAACAACGAGTAATACACTCCTTTGACATGGAATTTTCTCAACCTCAAACAAGAAACCATAAAAAAAAAAACACGCATGTCCACTGTAGTACTAATATTTTCTAATACTCGAATACTACCACTTCTATGAGAATCTCAAACTACGCCTTAGTGCTAAGGAGGTTAACATTTTTTTCTCAATATCCATTCTGGGATCAGTTCGTATCAGAATTGGTATCAAAACTAATTTCAGTCTCTATCAAAGTTGGGATCAGATCCGACCTCCAAAATGTTTAAGATCTCATGAAAAAAAAAGAGTATTTGTGCAGTCCAAAAAAAGGAAAATTGTTTATCCTGTCCTACCACCCTCCAGGGAAAGAAAAATGCTCATGAAAAATCCGAATGCGCTTCACTGGCGTCCCACATGGCATCCAAGCCACAGATGGCACAGTTCAATCCTTCGACGATTCTATCAGTAAAAAAAAAACATACAATATGATCAAATACAAATATGAGGAATGAGAGTGCATTTGTAGGTACAATGATTTATTTTTTCCTGCCAACACAGTTATTATGTCACAATCAACTAATAACAATCTCAATATTCATAAAGCATCATTTTGAGTACATTTTGCCCCATGGAGAATTAAGTATTCAAAATGACGACAAAAAGAAGTACATGGGCTCTGCTCAAACCAAAATAAATAGCCATTATCAAATGCAAAGCACAAACTGGAGGTAATTCCTACGGAGAAGTAGGAAATGACAGGGCAGATAAGGTTAGCTCAAGAAACAGCAGGCAAAGAGTTGAGTCAGCCATTGACGGGAGTGTAACCACCGATGGGAAACATTTATGAATTGGACATTAAGCACCTTCTTGCAGATCAAGAGAAGGTGTCCCCTCAGAAGAACGGGTTATCCACGAGCGAGGTAGCCAGGGATGCTACTGCTTTGTATCCGCCCAAAATGACCTTCGGTCGTATTGGCAGATAAATTGAAAACTTAATTTGGGAGGCACACAGATTATCATCTACATTCTCAAAGTACAGTCAGATGAATGAATGACGCCTCAATCCAAACTTTCTCAGGTGATGGTCAATGTTTCCTCCATTACCATTCAATTAGACCACGGTGAGCAACATCAGACATTGAGATGGTGGCAAAACGAGTATTACACCTGTCTAAATCTGAGTTGACAATCAATTTGCTGATATAGATACGCTGATAAAAAAAAATTCAAACCATCTTCATATCGAAATAGATGATATTCACTGAATAGAGATTTGTGACACAAATAAAATAAGCTCAAGTGTAGCAAAGCCTCAGCCCGCTCCTTAATTTAGTTGCCGTGAGACATTCACATTCACATATTTAGGTATGGCATGATTACAGCGCCTTTCCAGGTTCCGAGTTTGCGTCCAGCTCAACATTATTAGTTCAGTTCGATCTCAGCCTTGTGTCCTGTAAACTCCTTTGTACCTCATTGCTGCCTCTTTAAACCAGTTGTGTCAAACATACGGCCCATGGGCGGACCCGTGAACAAAATGCATAAAAGACACGGAATTAATATTTTTAATATGCGAGGATTTTAGCACACACCTTTGGAACAGTATTACCGCAATGATCACTGTAGCTCCAGCTATCTACATACTTGAACAATTGTCATTGATCAAAAATCGACAGCACCAGACACTTTAAAGCACGCAAGGACTTTCTGTATAGTTGCATACCTGAAGTTGTACCACAACTACTTCACAATGGTACCCTTTCATTGTGCAAAGTCTTTCAATACGTATATCTCATGTCCTTGTTTATTGCAGTTGCTTGTTATTGCAATACTGGTGTAGCCTGTACTACCGAGACAATTTTCTTGTGTGTTCTGCATACTTGGCCAATAAAGATGATTCTGATTAAGTGCTGTAAATGAAGCAACACCTGTCTGGGTACACTAACACTGAAAGAGGACAATACTTTGATTAAATAGCTTATAAAGTGTTCTAAAGGGAACAATTGGGTACACTTTGAATGAAAGAGGACAATAGTGAAATTAAATAGCCTATAAAGTGCTGTAAATGGAAGCACTGCAGAGACCTTTAATTTAAGAGGAAGAAAAATAATGAAACACTTGTAACCTTGTGTGTATACTGTACATGTTCAAGGTTGAATAGACTGAACGAGGCTGACTTGAGCATAATGTTTTACATGCATGACCTGTTGAGCAGGGGTAAGGACTCCAGTTCCTCGAGAGCTATATCCTGCCGTGATTGGCTGCATAGCGTCATTGCATCGTATCGTGTGAGTGGTTGGACACCTGTCGCTCACTGAATTACACAGCAAATTGATCGAGGAAAAAAAAGTGATATATCTAATTCATTTGCAGTGCGTTCACTGCGCTGGATAGATTTTCTTGTGCGCTGAGAGTGTGCGACCAGTGCGTAGTTGCGCAGTTTCGAGGGAACATTGCATCTCCAATGTCAGGGGACAGACCGCACAGGCATACAATATTGGATAATTTCCTATGGCACACCTGGCAACATCACGCGGCACACTGGTGTGAAAAACATTGCTCTACACTGTGAGGCAAAAGTGATAACCCATCAACCAATCTGGGCTTCAGACAAATTGTTTTGGAAACGAATTTTGATGGGTTGGCTGGTCAGGACCAAGTTGCGAAAGAGACAGAAGTCTGGATTTCCCCGCAGAGGTGAATGCCCCAGGACCTGCCCTTGGATCGAAAAGGAACGCTGTCTCCTAAAAGCCACTTATGTTTTTGTTTGTTTGTTTGTTTGTTTATTGAACATAAAAACATATACAGTAATAAATTGACAGAAAGTATGGTAAGTAAAATAGTAAAAGGAAAGAGAAATCAGTCATCATTCAACACAGTTATTATGTTCAAGGGAGTAGGATGAAGTAAAAAACTTATCTAGTCCTACCCAGTGTTATGTGTTTTTATATAAATGGATAATTTTTATATCAATCAGAAAAGAAAGAAAGGAAGAAAGAAGTCTCCATAAAGGCTGATGCTTTTACCCTTAACCGTGATATTTTTACAACTTTTGGTTTGTATCGGGATTTTATACACACACACCCTGGCACTCTTGTGTCAATTTTCTCTTTTATTCATAATGGATATTGCAGTGCCTTTCTCTATTTATCAACTTAATTCTGTTTTATTATTATATTTAATTCATGTTTAGAATTTATCACCTTAACTCTGATTGATGTAGGTTGTTTGTTCTATTTTTTTTTAAAAAATTTTTAACTCAGCAAACGATTTACTCATTTTCAGGTCCGCTTCAAAATTATTCCACAGATTAACACCTTTGACAGATACACTTCTTTGCTTGATGTTTGTTCTTGTTTTGAGTTTTTTGAATGAGTTGGTACCTCTTAAATCATAGCAGCTTTCTCGAATTTCGAAAAATTTCAGAATGTTTTGGCAGAGCAGGTTATTGTGTGTTTTGTACATTAATTGGGCAATTTTAAAGTCAACCAAGTCATAAAATTTCATCGTATTTAATTTGATAAATAGTGGATTTGTGGGTTCCTTATATTTTGATCTATTAATAATTCGGATTGCTTTTTTTTGTAGTTTTAGAAGAGGGAGTGTGTTTGTTTTACAGGCAGTTCCACATATTTCCACACAGTAGGTCATATATGGTAATAATAATGAGGAGTATAATTTTTGTCTGGAGTAAATCAAGGCCTCCATGCTAGAGATTTTTTTTTCATTTGAATCAAAAGAATATTCGAGTTGATCAAATTTGACATATATATATATTAGAGCTGTCAAATGATTAAAATATTTAATCTAATTAAAAACTCAACTGTCGTAATTAACTCAAATTAACTAAAAATTAATCATGATTACTCACGCATTTTTTATTGTTTCTGAATTTCCTTTTTTATTTTTTGTCCTATTTTCCCCATTTTAATGCTCTCATCAACCTGGAATCATGAATCCATTTTCTATGTGTAAAATGCAAATATTTACTGAAATAACAATTTCGATTTTCAATTTGACATGAACATTTTTCACTTGGAGCAGTTATTCACACATTATCTCTCACACAATATTACTGTCCATCAACAACAGTGAAAAAAATATTTTGTCACACAACAGCTGCTTGAACAGCTCTTTTTAGGGAATCAAAACAGCGCAATATAACATTATAAAGTGCACATCTAAGGTAAACTAGTACTCAGCCTATAGTGGATTTAAGCAATGGTTGCATACTTCGTTTTTCTCAAATTTACTTTGAACACAGCAGTCAGGCTATGCTGATTCTGTTGGTCCTTCTTGCTCGGAAGTCTCTCTACGGTTTTGTGTCGACATCATTTCGGATGCTTGTAATGGAGGCTCTCGCTGGCAATCCGTAGTGGAGTTGTTCATTTAATTCCGTTTTTCACGGCCCCCTGAATAGGGATTGTCGGTCAGCATGGAAGGATCTCTCGTTCTGTACTTTTTTTTATCATTTATTGGAGCACTTTGCAGCAGAAGTAGTAGTAGTTGTAACAGAAGTATCAGAAGCAGGTAATAACCTAAATTACACATAAATGCAGTAAAAAATAATATATCTATCTTTCTGCATCACAATGTAAATATGTATATAATTGACATTAATTAATACCTTTATTTACCAATACGTTTAATCAATAATTTAATCAACCCTGATTTCACTATGTATCAATATCGTCATCATTATTCATTGTTTTAAACGTAAGAAACCATACAACACAAACATATCAAGTCGAATCGAACAAAAGAACTACAAGTCCCAAAGGTCCAACCCGGAAGTGGAGCGCCGGCTTGATTAACCCCAGCTGCAACGCAATTTACTTCGTTTAAACGTCAGATTGCAGACGGGCAAACGTGACAACTATGCAAAAATGAGCTAAATAAAGACAGCCCTGTTCTAGCAACATTTTAGCCCACGCTGTTTAAATTGCCGATTGCGAACGGTAACTGACTGTGATTGCATAGCGATGCGGCAAACAAAGCAAGCGATCATGACCGAATCTGAAAGCTAACTTTACACATCTGACTTGATAAGAAGCACTCGCGTAGCTTAACATTGAGCCATGCCGACGACGAAGCGAGTGTATTCACTCACGAAACAAAACGCGATTTATACATCGCGCGAACGGTGATGGAGAAAGACTAACTTAATATTATCATGTTTTCAAGTTTCATTTCAGTACTGTATATGCTTCAATGACCTCGAGCGGTATGTTCTCACAACTTGTACACAATGGAGCACACAGAAAAAAGGGCCAACTTGATCTGAATAAAGCCAAGTCCTTATCAACTGATAATGTCGGCAGGAAGGTTAAACTTCGGGAGGGCAGCATGATAAGCCATTGTTTGTAGCAAGAGATGTTTTGGCGTCTTAGGGGCGTATCGGTGGGCTGGGTTGAGAAGTGTGACATGTGAAGAAGGGAGTGTTTTTCTGATATACCACTTGTAATTTGCATACACAACCAATAAAAAGGCCGGCAGAGGTTGCAGGGGTCAGGTGTCAGTGGGAAACGCACACTAAGTGGCTTCGTAGAAAACTGCGCCTCCTGCCGGCAGAAAAGACAATCTCTTCCTGAGTCTGTTTGTTCAACTGTCTGAGTGAACAACTCTGACAAACGGTCACCTGTCAGTGGCAGCCCCGCCCCTCTTCAAGTGCCAGGTCAATACAACAGGAGTCGTTCGATGCATTGCGAATTATTTCAGCTTGAGTGGAGCTGTGGACAATGTTGACAGGCTTGCATGCAGTAGCCATATATTTAGCTATGGCTTCAGCAAATTTGTTCTTCGTCAAGTCATCCATTTTCTTCGTTTTGAAATGATCCATAGCTGTCTGTCTGAGACAAGGGGGCGGAGTACGAACGTCAGCTGTGCGCTTGGCCATTAAGTGGTATTTCAGACGTGCTATGATGATAGCTCGGTTTACGACTGCAAAACATACAGGTAACTTTGGTCTTGTCAGTGGAACAATCTGGCAACTTTTAAAAGTAAACTTTCCATTCATGAGCTATTTAAGTATCCGTTTTGGTGTCTCGCTGCCAAAACAAGCGTCGTGGACCTGTGCAGCGCTTTATGTTTTGTTTCTGGTTTATTTATAGAGCAACGTAACATCCGCTGTGACGTCTGCCGCGTTAATCTCGCAAGAAAAATTTTGATCCCGATAAAATTCATTTAAATTAATGCCGATATAAACGCGCTAAACTGACAGCTCTAATATATATATATATTAGAGCAGTCAAACGATTAATATATTTAATTGGGAGGGATTAAAAACGCAACTGTCATAATGAACTCATAATTAATCGTGATTATTCACACATTTTTTTATCGTTTCTAAATTTCCTTTTATATTTTTTGTCCGATTTTTTCCCTGTTTTAATGCACTCATCAAAATGAAGTCATGAATCAGTTTACTATGTACAAAATGCAAATATTTACCGAAACAACAATTTGGATTTTTCTGAATTTGTTTCGATTTACTGAAACAACAATTTCATTAAGTGTCCATTAAGTGGTATTTCAGACTCGACGTGCTACAATGATAGCTCAGTTTACGACTGCAAAACATGCAGGTAACTTTGGTCTTGTCAGTGGAACCATCTGGCAACTTTTTAAAAGTAAACTTTCCATTCATGAACTCTTTAAGTATCAGTTTTCGGTGTCTCGCGCTGCCGTGGCTGGCAAAACAAACATGTGCGTGGACTTGTGCAGCGCGCTTGTTGTTTTGTTTCTGGTTTATTTATAGTGCAATGAAACATCCGCTGTGACGTGTGCCGCGTTAATCTCGCGAGAAAAAATTTAATCCTGTTAAAATTCATGTATATTAATGAAGATAAAAACGTGCTAAACTGACAGCTCTAATATTCAGTCATTCATCTTCCGAACCGCTTGATCCTCACTAGGGTTGCGGGGGGTGCTGGAGCCTATCCCAGCTGTCTCCGGGCAGTAGGCGGAGGACACCCTGAATCGGTTGCCAGCCAATCGCACGGCACACAGAGACGAACAACCATCCACGATCACACTCACACCTAGGGACAATTTTAGAGTGCTCAATCAGCCTGCCACGCATGTCTTTGGAATGTGGGAGGAAACCGGAGCACCCGGAGAAAACCCACGCAAGCCCGGGGAGAACATGCAAACTCCACACAGGGAGGCCGGAGCTGGAATCGAACCGGGTACCTCTGCACTGTGAAGCCAACTTGCTAACCACCGGGCCGCCCAGCTCTAATAATATATATACATTAGAGCTGTCAAACGATTAAAATTTTTAATCTAATTAAAAACTCAACTGTCATAATTAACTCAAATTAACTAAAAATGAATCATGATTGCTCACTCATTTTTTATCGTTTCTGAATTTCCTTTTATATTTTTTTGTCCTATTTTCCCCCATTTTAATGCTCTCATCAACATGGAATCATGAATCAGTTTTCTATGTGCAAAATGCAAATATTTACTGAAATAACAATTTTGATTTTCAATTTTACATGAACATTTTTCACTTGGAGCAGTTATTCACACATTATCTCTCACACAATATTACTGTCCATCAACAACAGTGAAAACAATATTTTGTCACACAACAGCTGCTTGAACAGCTCTTTTAGGGAATCAAAACAGCGCAATATAACATTATAAAGTGCACATCTAAGGTAAACTAGTACTCAGCCTATAGTGGATTTAAGCCATGGTTGCATACTTCGTTTTTCTCAAATTTGCTTTGAACACAGCAGTCAGGCTATGCTGATTCTGTTGGTCCTTCTTGCTCGGAAGTCTCTCACGGTTTTGTGTCGACATCATTTCGGATTCTTGTAATGGAGGCTCTCGCTGGCAATCAGTAATGGTTGTTCAGTTAGGGATTGTCGGTCAGCATGGAAGGATCTCTCGTTCTGTACTTTTGGATCATTTATTGGAGCACTTTGCAGCAGAAGTAGGAGTAGTTGTAACAGAAGTATCAGAAGCAGGTAATAACCTAAACTACACATAAATGCAGTAAAAAATTAATATATCTATCTTTCTGCATCGCAATGTAAATATGTATATAATTGACATAAATGAATACCTTTATTCAACAATACGTTTAATAAATAATGTAATCAACCCTGATTTCACTATGTATCATTATCGTCATCATTATTCATTGTTTTAAACGTAAGAAACCATTCAACACAAACATAAAGTCGAATCGAACAAAAGAACTACAAGTCCCAATACTCAATCGCGGAAGTGGAGCGCCGGCATGAACATATCAAGTCGAATCGAACAAAAGAACTACAAATCCCAAAGGTCCAACCCGGAAGTGGAGCGCCGGCTGCAACGCAATTTACTTCTTTAAACGTCAGATTGCAGACGGACAAACATGACAACTATGCACAAATGAGCTAAATAAAGACACCCCTGTTCTAGCAACATTTTAGCCCACGCTGTTTAAATTGCCGATTGCTTCAGCAACTTTGTTCTTTGTCGTGTCATCCATTTTCTTCGCTTTGAAATGATCCATAGCCGTCTGTCTGAGACGAGGGGGCGGACTGCTCACGTCAGTGGTGTGCTTGGCCATTAATTAAGTGGTATTTCAGACTCGGCGTGCTATGATGATAGCTCAGTTTACGACTGCAAAACATCCAGGTCATTTTGGTCTTGTCAGTGGAACAATCTGGCAACTTTTTAAAAGTAAACTTTCCATTCATAAACTATTTAAATATCCGTTTTCGGTGTCTCGCGCTGCAGTGGCTGGCAAAACAAACGTGTGTGGACTTGTGCAGCGCGCTTGATGTTTTGTTTCTGGTTTATTTATAGAACAACGTCACATCCGCTGTGACGTCTGCGCGTTAATCTCGCGAGAAGATTTTTGATCCCGATAAAATTCATTTAAATTAATGTCGATAAAAACGCGCTAAACTGACAGCTCTAATATATATATATATATATATA
The DNA here is from genome assembly GCA_026261675.1 of Hippocampus mohnikei. Lineage (NCBI taxonomy): Eukaryota > Metazoa > Chordata > Actinopteri > Syngnathiformes > Syngnathidae > Hippocampus > Hippocampus mohnikei. Next base: position 73,774 of record JAKGUB010000350.1, on the reverse strand, counting down.
TATATATATATATATATATATAGAGAGAGAGAGAGAGAGAGAGAGAGAGAGAGAGAGAGAGAGAGAGAGAGAGAGAGAGAGAGAGAGAGAGAGAGAGATTAAAATATCTGACAGAGATAAAAATCCTCGTCTCACCCCTCGGGTGGTGTCCGTCACCCCATTCAGCTCGGGTCCTCTACCAGAGGCCAGGAAGCTGGAGGGTCCTGCGCAGTATCCTTGCTGTTCCCAGCACTGCGCTTTTCTGGACTGAGATGTCCGATGTTGTTCCCGGGATCTCTTGCAACCACTCATCTAGTTTGCTATTGTATAACACTTTTTTTTTTGGGCCGTAGGTTGAGCACTTTGTAGCCAAGAATGTTTTGAAATGCTCTTTCAATAAAGTTGAGTTTGGTAAATGAAAGATGTACATATGGATGATGATTATTGTTCTATTCATGAGGCAGCAGGCGGTTGCAATTTGATGCTATACCCACCAAGCATGATCGTGTGTCTGAAAACGAAGGATAGAATATCTGAGTTGAGGTCACATTCAAGCAACTAAGTCGTGAAGAAGAAAAATCATCTTTATTATTTGAATTGAATGCAGGTGGCACAGATGGGAATCTTGCAATTACGCATCAATGACCACCACGATCGTTACGATTAGGGCTAAATGCTTTAGGACGAGATTTCTTTTGGAATAAGAAAACTCACTTTCTATGGTCTAGGCTTGACATGCCCTAGTCGCCCAGGTGGTGGACTGGATGTTGCTAGTCCTGATGGGTGTGTTCTAGCCACACCCACCTGGTGGTTTAGGTGGGCCGTTTTGATCCCGAATAACTGGGGTTGGCTAGGTAGGTCTTGGCGGGAACCAAGGTGGTGATCCAGGTTTGAATGGTCATATTTTTTGCATCCGGAGGAACAGATGGCCCAGCGGGTGGTTCAGGTTGCAGCGTGCTGGTCCAGTTAGGAAGGGTCGTGGGGCAGGTGAACAATTTGGTGTTCTGGTGGCTATTTGTTATCCAGGACAACAGGTGGCTTCACTGGTGTCTGCTATTTGCTGGGGTGGCTAATTATGATATGAAATAAAGTGTGGTCCTAGTGATGGTATAGCCTGGCACGATGGTGGGTGGGTCATTTTCATCCATAATAACAGGTGGCCTGGGTGATCCAGGTTGATAAGATGATGTGTCAGACAATGCTGGATCAGGTGGTTGTTGCAGTGGCCCAGGCAGTGAACATGGTGATGGCCCAGGTGGCTAAGATGGTAGTGGCCTAATATGGTGGCCCAGGTGGCCAAGGTGCTGGTTTCCCAGGTGGACAAGGTGCTGGTGGCCAAGGTGCTGGTGGCCAAGGTACTGGATGCATAGGTGGCCTAGGTCGTAGCCCGGTTGGCCAAAAAGGCCATGGATATTGTTGTGGTGGCCCGGGAGGACCTGGTGGTCCAGGTGGTCCTGGTGGACTAGGTGGTCCTGGTGGTCCTGGTGGTCCAGATGGTCCTGCTGGTCCAGGTGGTCCTGCTGGTCCAGCTGGTCCTGGTGGTCCTGGTGGCCCATTTTTTCCAGGTGGTCCTGGTGGCCCATCTTCTCCAGGTGGACCCGCTGGCCCATTTGGCCCTTTGGGACCATCTGGTCCAGGTGGTCCTGGTGGACCATCAGAGCCTGGCTCACCATCTGATCCGGGTGGACCTGGTGGACCTTTTGACCCTGGTGGACCCTGTGGTCCTGGTGGTCCTTGTGGACCCTGTGGTCCTGGTGGCCCAGGGTGCCCTGGTGGAGAAATAATAGGTGGAAAAAACCCTGGTGGTCCTGAAGGTGGACCAGGTGGTCCTGAAGGGTGACCTTGTGGTGACCTAGATGGGAATGGATGTTACTCAGGTTGAACACTGTCACCTGGAAAAACATCTGTATCGGCTGGCACGTTACCTCTTTATCTTAGCAGAAAGACAGCTGTTTCCTGTGGAAAAGAGTTGACATCTTTGTTAAATGGTGACATTTCACTTGCTCTTTGTTACTTGGTAGTTGAGAGTTTGATGACTTACCGAACAGCACAAGGGCAACAGCGAACACCTTCAGAATGCTCATTGTGGCTAATGATGTCCTAAAAGACAGTGAAAAGGGACGGTAAACGTACATAGAGAGAGAGTGAACATGATGCGAGGGCTGGCTGCTTGCCGAGTGTCAGTTTGTTGAAGCCCAAGTTCCATGCCGAACCACAAGGTACCTGGACTGTTCTTGGGAGGAAGGCTGGTAAGTCTATGCCAATCTTAATGTTGTTGCCTTTGGGTGGAATTCTCATATTTATCGATACCACTCCTTTTCAGGAAATACATTTTTTTTGTTGAGTCGCTAATTGCTCATTTATTATTCTGTCATTGATGAACATGGTGCAAGCAGCAAATATGCACTTCAAAGTCGATGGTCACACAGAGCCTCACCATTGTTAATAAAGGCTTGCATTGAGGAACACAGTGGATGACCCACATATTCGAAGTTCCTCACCTGTTTGCATATGATTGTTGAATTTAAATTTAAAATACTTGCGTGGATTTTTATGGAAAATGCTTATTGGCAGCAGCGCACCAATTTTTGAGGGTTAACCAGTGGACAAATAAGGTTGGTTTTACCTTTCTAGCTGTTTTGTTCTTTTGGAATCAGTAGGAGAACATAGCAAGCAACATAGTATAGCATATGTTAAACAAAATCCTCCTGCTTCTCACAGAACTTGGAGAATAGCATTTTGTGGAATCAAACACATCAAGGAGAACAGAGTATTTGATGCTAAGCTTTTCGCTTCTGTGACTCCAACATTTGAATAGTGGTTCCATTCAATGAAGCATGTAAACAAAATTTCAAAATAATGTCACACATATTCATTAAATATATGACATAATAGATGGGCAACTAGTGGCCCGCTGGCCTCAAGCGGCCCATTCTTTGAGTGGCCCATTGGATTTATTTGAAAAAACAACTCAACAAGATTACAACTTTGAGTGAGTTGATATTTGTAAAAATACACTAAATTGATTCTTACACCTTTATTGGTTGGTTTGCTATTCTGCTGTTTTAAGACACCCTTGAATGGTATTTTTTTTTGCGTGATAGCCCTTTTCACTGGAATGAAAAAAATCACAGTGGATTGTGAACTTTTGATTGTTCGAACTATTTTGTTGAAGGATGGATCTTTTACAACGTCACTGAGAAATGTATTCTGAAAAATGAAATATGTTGAGAGCATGTATTTTGCATGTATGTACAGATTTAAAATGGCATTTTTGTCATACGTCTGGTGTGGAACTGTGTGGTCCAATGTAACCTGACTCAAAATGCATATTTTCCCTTGATTGCACAAAGCGCAACACCAAACATGTCCAACATTAAAGTTGTGCTCACCGAAAACACTTCAAAATGGAGAAAGTACTCACCACGCGCACTCAATTTTGCTCCTCGAACCCCTCTCAGGCCTTGCGATGTTGACAGTCCTGCTTCTGTCTCTCTTCTGTCGTTTCAGTCGGTCATGAAGAGCTTAAATCACTTGCCGGCCACCATTGAGGTGGGGCCCTTGTTAATGAGGGTGGGTCATTCAATTGATTTCCTCATTTTTTTACAGAATTACAGTCTGTGGTTTCTATTTGGCTGTGACTGGCTGGCCACCAGTTCAGGGTGGACCCCACCTACTGCCCAAAGACAGCTGGGATCGGCTCCACCACGCCCGCGACCCTTGTGAGACAAAGTGGATTAGAAAATTGATGGGTGGATGGATGGTTTCTATTCAGTGGGTATTGTCAAGCGGTATGTCTTCTTCATGTTAACAAGCTGCAATTCATGAGTTAATTGAGTCACTTTGAAGTCATTGAGCACACAAAGGTCACTGCCACTGGAGCACACAAAGGTCACTGCCACTGGAATCTTACGTGCTTTGTACGTGGAGTCATAAAATGTTCTCAAACAACTCGTACATATTTCTTTATTATTATTGTTGGTTTTTTTTTTAATCTAACCTAACAACAAGTACCTGGGTGGTACCTGTCAAGAAGGCTACTGTGGCTTTGCCAAGAGGAAAAACTGGTTTGTCTCCTCCAAGTCAGTTTAGTACCAATCACAAAATCATGGCAAATTTCCAGCCATCTTTCCATTGTTAACACCATTTTGGCAAGTGTACTAATACCCTTAGAGCAACTATCATGACACATTCGTTGAAATAATCGTGTGTTATGTGTGTTATCCGATTTCACAAAATTTTGTTTTCAATTATTGGCAGTACACTGCCGACACAGCTTTTCACTTGTTACTTATTTAATTGTGTTGCACCCTTAATGTCAGTGTGAAAAACAAAATCTAATTATTTGCCATATGAACTAATTTAATGCCAAAACGTGAACATACATTTGCAAAAACCCTATCATTTTGTGCCAAAATATAAAAATGTGTATTTGGTATTTATTTATTCAAAAAATATATATTGAAGGTCTAATCACTTTGTATCGGTCTGTCGTGGTAAAGAAGGAGCTGAGGCAAAAGGCGGAGCTCTCAATTTACCGGTCGATCTACGTTCCAACCCTCACCTATGGTCACGAGCTATGGGTCATGACAGAAAGAACGAAGTCCCGGATACAAGCAGCCGAGATGGGTTTTCTCTCTCTTGGAGATAAGGTGAGAAGCTTGGTCATCCAGGAGGGGCTCAAAGTCGAGACGTTTTTCCTTCACGTCGAGAGGAGGCAGATGAGGTGCCTCGGGCATCTGATTAGGATGCCTCCTTGACGCGGGGATGACCCAGGCCACGCTGGAGTGACTGCCTCCCGGCTGGCCTGGGAACATCTCGGGAAGAGCTGGAACAAGTGGCCGGGAAGAGGAACGTCGTGGCTTCCCTGTTAAAGCCGTTGCCCCCGTGACTTGACTCCGGATAAGCGGTAGAATATGGATGGATGTGAGGCAAAAGTGATAACCCATCAACCAATCTGGGCTTCAGACAAATTGTTTTGGAAACGAATTTTGATAGGTTGGCTGGTCAGGACCAAGTTGCGAAAGAGACAGAAGTGTGGATTTCCCCGCAGAGGTGAATGCCCCAGGACCTGCCCTTGGATCGAAAAGGAACGCTGTCTCCTAAAAGCCACTTATGTTTTTGTTTGTTTGTTTGTTTGTTTATTGAACATAAAAACATATACAGTAATAAATTGACAGAAAGTATGGTATGTAAAATAGTAAAAAGGAAAGAGAAATCAGTCATCATTCAACACAGTTATTATGTTCAAGGGAGTAGGATGAAGTAAAAAACTTATCTAGTCCTACCCCGTGTTATGTGTTTTTATATAAATGGATAATTTTTATATCAATCAGAAAAGAAAGAAAGGAAGAAAGAAGTCTCCATAAAGGCTCATGCTTTTACCCTTAATCGTGATATTTTTACAACTTTTGGTTTGTATCGGGATTTTATACACACACACCCTGGCACTCTTGTGTCAATTTTCTCTTGTATTCATAATGGATATTGCAGTACCTTTCTCTATTTATCAACTTAATTCTGTTTTATTATTATATTTAATTCATGTTTAGAATTTATCACCTTAACTCTGATTGATGTAGGTTGTTTGTTCTATTTTTATTTATTTATTTTTTTAACTCAGCAAGCGATTTACTCATTTTCAGGTCCGCTTCAAAATTATTCCACAGATTAACACCTTTGACAGATACACTTCTTTGCTTGATGATTGTTCTTGTTTTGAGTTTTTGAATGAGTTGGTACCTCTTAAATCATAGCAGCTTTCTCAATTTCGAAAAATTTCAGAATGTTTTGGCAGAGCAGGTTATTGTGTGTTTTGTACATTAATTGGGCACTTTTAAAGTCAACCAAGTCATAAAATTTCATCGTATTTAATTTGATAAATAGTGGATTTGTGGGTTCCTTATATTTTGATCTATTAATAATTCGGATTGCTTTTTTTTGTAGTGTTAGAATAGGGAGTGTGTTTGTTTTACAGGCAGTTCCACATATTTCCACACAGTAGGTCATATATGGTAATAATAATGAGGAGTATAATTTATGTCTGGAGTAAATCAAGGCCTCCATGCTAGAGATTTTTTTCATTTGAATCAAAAGAATATTCGAGTTCATCAAATTTGACATATATATATATATATATATATATATATATATATATATATATATATATATATACAATACATACAATACAATACATGCTGATTTATATAGCGCTTTCACAACAGCAGCAGCTGTGACAAAGCGCTTAACAATACAGTTAACATAAAGTATATATATATATATTAGAGCTGTCAAACGATTAATATATTTAATTGGGAGGGATTAAAAACGCAACTGTCATAATGAACTCATAATTAATCGTGATTATTCACACATTTTTTTATCGTTTCTAAATTTCCTTTTATATTTTTGTCCGATTCGTTTACCTGTTTTAATGCTCTCATCAAAATGAAGTCATGAATCAGTTTACTATGTACAAATGCAAATATTTACGAAACAACAATTTCGATTTTTCTGAAATTGTTTCGATTTACTGAAACAACAATTTCAATTTTCAATTTTATTTGAACATTTTTCACTTGGAGCAGTTATTCACGCATAATCTCTCACGCAATATTACTGTCCATCAACAACAGTGAAAAAATATTTTGTCACACAACAGCTCCTTTAACAGCTGTTTTTAGGGAATCAAAGCAGAGCAATATAATATTATAAAGTGCACATCTAAGGTAAACTAGTACTCAGCCTATAGTGGATTTAAGCCATGGTTGCATACTTCAGTTTTCTCAAGTGTGCTTTGAACACAGCAGTCAGGCTATGTTGATTCTGTTGGTACTTCTTGCGCAGAAGTCTCTCTATGGTTTTGTGTAGGCACCATTTCAGATGACTACACTTGGTTTGAGGCCCAACACTGGAGACGTTTTCTTATTTTGAGTGTGGTCGCGACCACTGCACCGCTGTACTCTCGACGTGCCTCAGCACACTGTCACTGTCAAACAAACACAGGGAAGCTCCACCCCCTTTATTTATTGGGACACGGAACACGGTAACCTTCCACACAAAATAGTTCCAAACAAGTAACAATCGTGTCAGTGGCATACAACGTACTCAACAGGCTACCTGCTCTTTATTCACCAGAGGCTCATCAACCTAGTCTCTTATTTCTCTCCCGAAACAGTGTCTTCTCCTGCTTGTTGTACCTTAGCCTTCTCCACTTCGTACAATTTCTGTACATAGCTTGTAATGGAGGATCTCGCTGGCAAGCCATAGTGAAGTCGTTAGATGCAATGCGAATTATTTCAGCTTGATTCAAGCTATGGACAATGTTGACAGGCTTGCATGCAGTAGCCATACATTTAGCTATGGTTTCAGCAAATTTGTTCTTCGTTGTGTTATCCATTTTCTTCGCTTCAAAATTCTCCAGAGCTGTCTGTATTAGATGAGGGGGCGGAGTACTCACATCAGCTGTGTGCTTGTCCATTAAGTGGTATTTCAGACTCGACGTGCTACAATGATAGCTCAGTTTACGACTGCAAAACATGCAGGTAACTTTGGTCTTGTCAGTGGAACCATCTGGCAACTTTTTAAAAGTAAACTTTCCATTCATGAACTCTTTAAGTATCAGTTTTCGGTGTCTCACGCTGCCGTGGCTGGCAAAACAAACATGTGCGTGGACTTGTGCAGCGCGCTTGTTGTTTTGTTTCTGGTTTATTTATAGTGCAATGAAACATCCGCTGTGACGTGTGCCGCGTTAATCTCGCGAGAAAAAAATTAATCCTGTTAAAATTCATGTATATTAATGAAGATAAAAACGTGCTAAACTGACAGCTCTAATATTCAGTCATTCATCTTCCGAACCGCTTGATCCTCACTAGGGTCGCGCTTGATCCTCACTAGGGTCGCGGGGGGTGCTGGAGCCTATCCCAGCTGTCTCCGGGCAGTAGGCGGAGGACACCCTGAATCGGTTGCCAGCCAATCGCAGGGCACACAGAGACGAACAACCATCCACGATCACACTCACACCTAGGGACAATTTTAGAGTGCTCAATCAGCCTGCCACGCATGTCTTTGGAATGTGGGAGGAAACCGGAGCACCCGGAGAAAACCCACGCAAGCCCGGGGAGAACATGCAAACTCCACACAGGGAGGCCGGAGCTGGAATCGAACCGGGTACCTCTGCACTGTGAAGCCAACTTGCTAACCACTGGACTACCGGGCCACCCAGCTCTAATAATAATATATATATATATATATATATATATATATATATATATATATATATATATATATATATATATATATATATATATATATATATATATATATATATAAAAAAATCCTCATCTCACCCCTCGGGTGGTGTCCGTCCCCATTCAGCTCGGGTCCTCTACCAGAGGCCAGGAAGCTTGAGGGTTCTGCGCAGTATCCTTGCTGTTCCCAGCACTGCACATTTCTGGACTGAGATGTCTGATGTTGTTCCCGGGATCTGTTGCAACCACTCATCTAATTTGGAGGTCACTGCCCCGAGTGCTCCGACCACCACAGGCACGACTGTCACCTTTACCTTCCAGGCTCTCTCCAGCTCCTCTCTGAGCCCTTGGTATTTCTCGAGTTTCTCGTGTTCCTTCTTTCTGATGTTTCCATCACTTGGGACCGCTACATCCACTACAACGGCTTTCTTCTGCCCTTTATCAATGATCACGATATCCGGTTGGTTCGCCATTACCATCTTGTCAGTCTGGATCTGGAAGTCCCACAGGATCTTCGCTCGGTCATTCTCCACCACCTTGGGAGGTGTTTCCCATTTTGACCTTGGGGTTTCCAGTCCATACTCGGCACAGATGTTTCGGTAGACTATGCCAGCCACCTGGTTATGGCGTTCCATGTAGGCTTTCCCTGCCAGCATTTTACACCCTGCAGTTATGTGTTGGATCGTCTCGGTGCCCCTTTGCACAACCTACACCTTGGGTCTTGTCTGGTGTGGTATATCTGGGCCTCAATGGCTCTGGTGCTCAGGGCCTGCTCCTGAGCAGCCAGGATGAGTGCCTCTGTGCTGTCCTTCAGGCCAGCCCTCTCTAGCCACTGATAGGACTTCTTGAGATCAGCCACTTCACTTATGGTCCGGTGGTACATCCCGTGTAGGGGCTTGTCCTCCCATGATGGTCCCTCTTCCAGCACCTCATCCTCTGTTCCCCATTGTCTGAGACATTCTCTGAGTACATCATCCGTTGGAGCCTTCTCCTTGATGTATTCATGGAGCTTGGATGTTTCATCCTGGACAGTGGCTCTCACACTCACTAGTCCCTTCCTTTCGGCTTGCGTACAGTCTCAGGGTGCTGGATTTGGGATGGAACCCTCCATGCATGGTTAGGAGCTTTCGGGTCTTAACATCCGTGGTCTGAATCTCTTCCTTTGGCCACCTGATTACTCCTGCAGGGTATCTGATCACTGGCAGGGCATAGCTGTTTATTGCCCGGGTCTTATTCTTGCCATTGAGCTGGCTTCTTAGGACTTGCCTCACCCGCTGGAGGTATTTGGCCGTAGCCGCTTTCCTTGTTGCCAGTTCGAGGTTGCCATTGGCTTGTGGTATACCGAGGTACTTGTAGCTGTCCTCAATGTCTGCTATTGTTCCTTCAGGAGTGAGACCCCTTCAGTGCGGACTACCTTTCCTCTCTTAGTCACCATCCGACTACATTTCTCAAGCCCGAATGACATCCCGATGTCGCTGCTGTAGATCCTGGTTGTGTGGATCAGGGAGTCTATGTCCCTTTCGCTCTTAGCATACAGCTTTATGTCATCCATGTAGAGGAGGTGACTGATCGTAGCTCCATTTTTGAGGCGGTATCCGTAGCCTGTCTTGGTGATTACTTGGCTTAGGGGGTTCAGTCCTATGCAGAACAGCAGTGGGGAGAGTGCATCACCTTGGTATATGCCACATTTGATGGACACTTGGGTAAGTGGCTTGCCATTGGCTTCAAGTGTGGTTTTCCACATCCTAATCGAGTTCGCAACGAAGGCTCTTAGGGTCCTGTTCACCTTATACAACTCCAAGCATTCAGTGATCCATGTATGTGGCATCGAGTCGTAGGCTTTCTTGTAATCAATCCAGGCTGTGCACAGGTTGGTATGTCGGGACCTGCAGTCTTGTGCGACTGTTCTGTCAACCAGGAGCTGATGTTTGGCTCCTCTGGTATCTCTACCAATGCCCTTCTGAGCTTCGCTCATGTATTGATCCATGTGTCCACTTATCTTAGCCGCAATGATGCCTGACATGAGCTTCCATGTTGTGGAGAGACAGGTTATTGGCCGATAGTTGGATGGGACTGTACCCTTTGAGGGATCCTTCATGATCAGGATCGTTCGCCCTTCAGTTAGCCATCCTGGGTGAGTCCCATCCTTCAGCAACTGGTTCATTTGTGTTGCTAGGCGCTCATGGAGTGCTTTGAGTTTCTTTAGCCAGTAGGTGTGTACCATGTCCGGGCCTGGTGCTGTCCAGTTTTTCATATCTGAGACTCTTTCCTGTATGTCTGCCACTGTTATGGTAACTGGGTTCTGCTCAGGGAGGTTGCTGTGCTCCTCTCTCAGGGTCACCAGCCATTGTGCACTGCTGTTATGTGCAACCTCCCTCTCCCATATTCCTTTCCAGTACCTTTCAGTTTCCAGTCTTGGTGGGTCAGCTCTGCTGTTAGGACCCTGCCACTGAGCGTACACTTTCGCTGGTTGTGTTGCGAACAGCCTGTTTATTCGCCTGGCCTCATTCTCTTTCGTGTACCTCTTTAGGCGACTGGACAAGGCTTGGAGCCTTTGTTTGGCAGTTTCGAGTGCTTCAGGTGTGGTCATCTGGGTGTACCTCTCAGGTATTGGCCTTTTCATCACACCTCTCTGGGCCTCCGTCAATTGACTCACATCTTTCCGAGCCGCCTTGATCTTAGCCTCCAACCGTCTTTTCCATGGTGGGTAACGTGTCTCATAGTTGCTCCGATAGCCAAGGATTTCTAGGATCACTGATGCTGAAGCGTATATCAGCTCATTGGTTTCGGTGATCGTTGTGGTAGGAATCGCCCTCAGTGCTGCATTCACACTTTCCATGAGACTTTCAGGTGGTACTTCACATAGCCGTTGTAATCGGTTTCTAGGTTGCCCAGCTTTCATCCTCGCCATGATCTTAGCTTTCAGGTCAGTTGCTGCCTTGCTCAGCATTTCATTCATTGGGGCTGGCCTCCCAATCTCATCATCTGCATTCATTGGGGCTTGCCTCCCAATCTCTGGTATGACCTCCTCCTCTGATCTGGCAGCCTGGGGCCCTTCACCATGGAACCTGCGTTGTACCTCATCAATCTCAAGTTGTGACAGCAATTGCCGTTTGTGGATGTTGGAACACTGAGTTACTAGTTGTTTCGTGGTCAACCATGACTGTGGGTTTCGAAGTAACCATTCAGCCTGCATTCTCTGCATGTCACCCCTCTGACTAGGGTTGCTTGAGTAGTAGCATTCCAACAGAGCCATGTTATCGCATCTCGCCCATCTCCGCTTTGTTCCAGTAGCCCATTTTTCATCAAGGTGCTCTGGTTCCCCAGCACCTGACGCAGACCTTGTTTGGCCGGGCGACGTCTGAGCCGGCATGTCATTCATTTTATTGTCTCTCATCATTGTATGAGGTAGGCATTAGCGCGAAGGATCTTGCCCAAGGACCCACACTGGATGGTGTTATGTGCTCATTTTTGCCCCAAGCGGGATTCGAACCACCGTCTCCCGTATGCCAAACCGATGCCTTACCAACTGAGCTATCCAGCCGCCATATATATATATATATATATATATATTAGAGCTGTCAAACGATTAAAATATTTAATCTAATTAAAAACTCATCTGTCATAATTAACTCAAATTAACTAAAAATTAATCATGATTACTCACGCATTTTTTATCGTTTCTGAATTTCCTTTTATATTTTTTGTCCTATTTTCCCCCATTTTAATGCTCTCATCAACATGGAATCATGAATCAGTTTTCTATGTCCAAAATGCAAATATTTACTGAAATAACAATTTCGATTTTCAATTTTACATGAACATTTTTCACTTGGAGCAGTTATTCACACATTATCTCTCACACAATATTACTGTCCATCAACAACAGTGAAAAAAATATTTTGTCACACAACAGCTGCTTGAACAGCTCTTTTTATGGAATCAAAACAGCGCAATATAACATTATAAAGTGCACATCTAAGGTAAACTAGTACAGACACTCCCTGAGTTACGAACATCCGAGTTATGAACAAACGGTACATACGAACATTTTCACGGGTCTGTCGGAAAAAAAAAAAAGTTAGATTTTGTATTGCGCGCCTTTTTCCGAGTGCCGAACGGGGCGGAGGAGGACGGCGGAGGCGGCGTCAAGGCGGCGCGGGAGAGGCGTGGGGCGGGCGTGTGACGGTGGAACGGGCGGGGGCGTCCGGCGCGCCAGTGAAGCCGCTGCTAGTTTAGCGGGCAGCTAACCCTCGAGCCCTGAAGAACGTGACGAAAAGCTCTCTCCCCGTTATATGGATGTCAATATAAGCCTTAAACATACATTCCAGACAAAATATAGCACTGAAGCAACTTACGAACGAATTCACCTTATGAACAATCGTCTGAACGTAACTCGTTCGTAACCTGGGGAGCGTCTGTACTCGTAATGGAGGCTCTCGCTGGCAATCCGTAGTGGAGTTGTTCAGCTAATTCCGTTTTTCACGGCCCCCTGAATAAGGATTGTCGGTCAGCATGGAAGGATCTCTCGTTCTGTACTTTTTTGATCATTTATTGGAGCACTTTGCAGCAGAAGTAGTAGTAGTTGTAACAGAAGTATCAGAAGCAGGTAAATTACACATACATGCAGTAAAACATTAATATATCTATCTTTCTGCATCACAATGTAAATATGTATATAATTGACATTATTTAATACCTTTATTTAACAATACGTTTAATAAATAATTTAATCAACCCTGATTCGCTATGTATCAATATCGTCATCATTATTCATTGTTTTAAACGTAAGAAAGCATACAACACAAACATATCAAGTCGAATCGAACAAAGAACTACAAGTCCCAAAGGTCCAACCCGAAGTGGAGCGCGGCATTATTTACCCCAGCTGCAACGCAATTTACTTCGTTTAAACGTCAGATTGCAGACGGACAAACATGACAACTATGCAAAAATGAGCTAAATAAAGACAGCCCTGTTCTAGCAACATTTTAGCCCACGCTGTTTAAATTGCCGATTGCGAACGGTAACTGACTGTGATTGCATAGCGATGCGGTAAACAAAGCAACCGATCATGACCGAATCTAAAAGCTAACTTTACACATCTGACTTGATAAGAAGCACTCGCGTAGCTTAACATTGAGCCATGCCGACGACGAAGCGAGTGTATTCACTCACGAAACAAAACGCTATTTATACATCGCGCGAACGGTCACCTGTCAGTGGCAGCCCCGCCCCTCTTAAAGCGCCAGGTCAATCCAACAGGAGTCATTCAGCAAATTTGTTCTTCGTCGTGTCATCCATTTTCTTCGTTTTGAAATGATCCATAGCTGTCTGTCTGAGACAAGGGGGCGGAGTAGAACGTCAGCTGTGCGCTTGGCCATTAAGTGGTATTTCAGACTCGACGTGCTATGATGATAGCTCGGTTTACAATTGCAAAACATACAGGTAACTTTGGTCTTGTCAGTGGAACAATCTGGCAACTTTTTAAAAGTAAACTTTCCATTCATGAGCTATTTAAGTATCCGTTTTCGGTGTCTCGCGCTGCCGTGGCTGGCAAAACAAACGTGCGTGGACCGGCGCAGCGCGCTTGATGTTTTGTTTCTGGTTTATTTATAGAGCAACGTAACATCCGCTGTAGACGTCTCGCGTTAATCTCGAGAAAAATTTTGATCCCGATAAAATTCATTTAAATTAATGCCGATATAAACGCGCTAAACTGACAGCTCTAATATATATATATATATATAGAGAGAGAGAGAGAGAGAGAGAGAGAGAGAGAGAGAGAGAGAGAGAGAGAGAGAGAGAGAGAAATAAAATTCTCTGACAGAGACAGAGAAAAATCCTCGTCTCACCCCTCGGGTGGTGTCCGTCCCCCATTCAGCTCGGGTCCTCTACCAGAGGCCAGGAAGCTGGAGGGTCCTGCGCAGTATCCTTGCTGTTCCCAGCACTGCGCTTTTCTGGACTGAGATGTCCGATGTTGTTCCCGGGATCTCTTGCAACCACTAATCTAGTTTGTTATTGTATAACACTTTTTTTTTTGGGCCGTAGGTTGAGCACTTTGTAGCCAAGAATGTTTTGAAATGCTCTTTCAATAAAGTTGAGTTCGGTAAATGAAAGATGTACATATGGATGATGATTATTGTTCTATTCATTAGGCAGCAGGCGGTTGCAATTAGATGTCATAACCACCAAGCATGATCGTGTGTCTGAAAACGAAGGATAGAATATCTGAGTTGAGGTCACATTCAAGCAACTAAGTCGTGAAGAAGAAAAATCATCTTTATTATTTGAATTGAATGCAGGTGGCACAGATGGGAATCTTGCAATTACGCATCAATGACCACACGATCGTTACGATTAGGGCTAAATGCTTTAGGACGAGATTTCTTTTGGAATAAGAAAACTCACTTTCTATGGTCTAGGCTTGACATGCCCTGGTCGCCCAGGTGGTGGACTGGATGTTGCTAGTCCTGATGGGTGTGTTTCTAGCCACACCCACCTGGTGGTTTAGGTGGGCCGTTTTGATCCCGAATAACTGGGGTTGGCTAGGTAGGTCTTGGCGGGAACCAAGGTGGTGATCCAGGTTTGAATGGTCATATTTTTTGCATCCGGAGGAACAGATGGCCCAGCGGGTGGTTCAGGTTGCAGCGTGCTGGTCCAGTTAGGAAGGGTCGTGGGGCAGGTGAACAATTTGGTGTTCTGGTGGCTATTTTTTATCCAGGACAACAGGTGGCTTCACTGGTGTCTGCTATTTGCTGGGGTGGCTAATTATGATATGAAATAAAGTATGGTCCTAGTGATGGTATAGCCTGGCAAGATGGTGGGCGGGTCATTTTCATCCATAATAACAGGTGGCCTGGGTGATCCAGGTTGATAAGATGATGTGTCAGACAATGCTGGATCAGGTGGTTGTTGCAGTGGCCCAGGCAGTGAACATGGTGATGGCCCAGGTGGCTAAGATGGTAGTGGCCTAATATGGTGGCCAAGGTGCTGGTTTCCCAGGTGGACAAGGTGCTGGTGGCCAAGGTGCTGGTGGCCAAGGTACTGGATGCATAGGTGGCCTAGGTCGTAGCCCGGTTGGCCAAAAAGGCCATGGATATTGTTGTGGTGGCCCGGGAGGACCTGGTGGTCCAGGTGGTCCTGGTGGACTAGGTGGTCCTGGTGGTCCTGGTGGTCCAGATGGTCCTGCTGGTCCAGGTGGTCCTGCTGGTCCAGCTGGTCCTGGTGGTCCTGGTGGCCCATTTTTTCCAGGTGGTCCTGGTGGCCCATCTTCTCCAGGTGGACCCGCTGGCCCATTTGGCCCTTTGGGACCATCTGGTCCAGGTGGTCCTGGTGGACCATCAGAGCCTGGCTCACCATCTGATCCGGGTGGACCTGGTGGACCGTTTGACCCTGATGGACCCTGTGGTCCTGGTGGTCCTTGTGGACCCTGTGGTCCTGGTGGCCCAGGTGGCCCTGGTGGCCCAACAATAGGTGGAAAAAACCCTGGTGGTCTTGAAGGTGGACCAGGTGGTCCTGAAGGTGGACCTTGTGGTGACCTAGATGGGAATGGATGTTACTCAGGTTGAACACTGTCACCTGGAAAAACATCTGTATCGGCTGGCACGTTACCTCTTTATCTTAGCAGAAAGACAGCTGTTTCCTGTGGAAAAGAGTTGACATCTTTGTTAAATGGTGACATTTCACTTGCTCTTTGTTACTTGGTAGTTGAGAGTTTGATGACTTACCGAACAGCACAAGGGCAACAGCGAACACCTTGAGAATGCTCATTGTGGCTAATGATGTCCTAAAAGACAGTGAAAAAGGACGGTAAACGTACATAGAGAGAGAGTGAACATGATGCGAGGGCTGGCTGCTTGCCGAGTGTCAGTTTGTTGAAGCCCAAGTTCCATGCCGAACCACAAGGTACCTGGACTGTTCTTGGGAGGAAGGCTGGTAAGTCTATGCCAATCTTAATGTTGTTGCCTTTGGGTGGAATTCTCGTATTTATCGATACCACTCCTTTTCAGGAAATACATTTTTTTTGTTGAGTCGCTAATTGCTCATTTATTATTCTGTCATTGATGAACATGGTGCAAGCAGCAAATATGCACTTCAAAGTCGATGGTCACACAGAGCCTCACCATTGTTAATAAAGGCTTGCATTGAGGAACACAGTGGATGACCCACATATTCGAAGTTCCTCACCTGTTTGCATATGATTGTTGAATTTAAATTTAAAATACTTGCGTGGATTTTTATGGAAAATGCTTATTGGCAGCAGCGCACCAATTTTTGAGGGTTAACCAGTGGACAAATAAGGTTGGTTTTACCTTTCTAGCTGTTTTGTTCTTTTGGAATCAGTAGGAGAACATAGCAGGCAACATAGTATAGCATATGTTAAACAAAATCCTCCTGCTTCTCACAGAACTTGGAGAATAGCATTTTGTGGAATCAAACACATCAAGGAGAACAGAGTATTTGATGCTAAGCTTTTCGCTTCTGTGACTCCAACATTTGAATAGTGGTTCCATTCAATGAAGCATGTAAACAAAATTTCAAAATAATGTCACACATATTCATTAAATATATGACATAATAGATGGGCAACTAGTGGCCCGCTGGCCTCAAGCGGCCCATTCTTTGAGTGGCCCATTGGATTTATTTGAAAAACAACTCAACAAGATTACAACTTTGAGTGAGTTGATATTTGTAAAAAAATACACTAAATTGATTCTTACACCTTTATTGGTTGGTTTGCTATTCTGCTGTTTTAAGACACCCTTGAATGGTATTTTTTTTTTGCGTGATAGCCCTTTTCACTGGAATGAAAAAAATCACAGTGGATTGTGAACTTTTGATTGTTCGAACTATTTTGTTGAAGGATGGATCTTTTACAACGTCACTGAGAAATGTATTCTGAAAAATGAAATATGTTGAGAGCATGTATTTTGCATGTATGTACAGATTTAAAATGGCATTTTGTCATACGTCTGGTGTGGAACTGTGTGGTCCAATGTAACCTGACTCAAAATGCATATTTTCCCCTTGATTGCACAAAGCGCAACACCAAACATGTCCAACATTAAAGTTGTGCTCACCGAAAACACTTCAAAATGGAGAAAGTACTCACCACGCGCACTCAATTTTGCTCCTCGAACCCCTCTCAGGCCTTGCGATGTTGACAGTCCTGCTTCTGTCTCTCTTCTGTCGTTTCAGTCGGTCATGAAGAGCTTAAATCACTTGCCGGCCACCATTGAGGTGGGGCCCTTGTTAATGAGGGTGGGTCATTCAATTGATTTCCTCATTTTTTTACAGAATTACAGTCTGTGGTTTCTATTTGGCTGTGACTGGCTGGCCACCAGTTCAGGGTGGACCCCACCTACTGCCCAAAGACAGCTGGGATCGGCTCCACCACGCCCGCGACCCTTGTGAGACAAAGTGGATTAGAAAATTGATGGGTGGATGGATGGTTTATATTCAGTGGGTATTGTCAAGCGGTATGTCTTCTTCATGTTAACAAGCTGCAATTCATGAGTTAATTGAGTCACTTTGAAGTCATTGAGCACACAAAAGGTCACTGCCACTGGAGCACACAAAAGGTCACTGCCACTGGAATCTTACGTGCTTTGTACGTGGAGTCATAAAATGTTCTCAAACAACTCGTACATATTTCTTTATTATTATTGTTGTTTTTTTTTTTAATCTAACCTAACAACAAGTACCTGGGTGGTACCTGTCAAGAAGGCTACTGTGGCTTTGCCAAGAGGAAAAACTGGTTTGTCTCCTCCAAGTCAGTTTAGTACCAATCACAAAATCATGGCAAATTTCCAGCCATCTTTCCATTGTTAACACCATTTTGGCAAGTGTACTAATACCCTTAGAGCAACTATCATGACACATTCGTTGAAATAATCGTGTGTTATGTGTGTTATCCGATTTCACAAAATTTTGTTTTCAATTATTGGCAGTACACTGCCGACACAGCTTTTCACTTGTTACTTATTTAATTGTGTTGCACCCTTAATGTCAGTGTGAAAAACAAAATCTAATTATTTGCCATATGAACTAATTTAATGCCAAAACGTGAACATACATTTGCAAAAACCCTATCATTTTGTGCCAAAATATAAAAATGTGTATTTGGTATTTATTTATTTAAAAAATATATATTGAAGGTCTAATCACTTTGTATCGGTCTGTCGTGGTAAAGAAGGAGCTGAGGCAAAAGGCGGAGCTCTCAATTTACCGGTCGATCTACGTTCCAACCCTCACCTATGGTCACGAGCTATGGGTCATGACAGAAAGAACGAAGTCCCGGATACAAGCGGCCGAGATGGGTTTTCTCTCTCTTGGAGATAAGGTGAGAAGCTTGGTCATCCAGGAGGGGCTCAAAGTCGAGACGTTTTTCCTTCACGTCGAGAGGAGGCAGATGAGGTGCCTCGGGCATCTGATTAGGATGCCTCCTTGACGCGGGGATGACCCAGGCCACGCTGGAGTGACTGCCTCCCGGCTGGCCTCGGAACATCTCGGGAAGAGCTGGAACAAGTGGCCGGGAAGAGGAACGCCGTGGCTTCCTGTTAAAGCCGTTGCCCCGTGACGATAAGCGGTAGAATATGGATGGATGGATGGATGGATGCTTCATACAGTTCCTCAGTCAGTATCAAGGCTGTGAGATTGATTTCAATACGTTGTCAGCATTGGCTTTGATCAGACCTTGCTCCACATTACACAATCCCACGTGGTGAAGTGGCGTACAAAAGCAGTGTGGTGGTGAGGACATGGACAAAATTCAATGTTCATGAAAAGTTCATGGTTAAATAGTGTTTTTATAGTGTTTTTCTTGCAAACAACTGTTATTTTGCAATCAAAGTGCCCTTTTGTGGTGGTTATGTTGTTATGTTGTTATTATTTGTTGTTGTTATTATTAGGAAAACACTGTGTAGATGTTTGAGGTATCAGAAATGCAAATATATATATATATATATATATATATATATATATATATATATATATATATATATATATATATATATATATATATATATATATATTAATATATATTATATATATATATTCTCTTGCTATCACATTGTTGAACAGTGTGGAATTACACAAAAGCTTTATAAAAATTCAATATTGACCCGAACCGAGAAATGTTTTAATTAAGGTCTAGAGTAAAATATAGGCTCATCTATTTTGGCTTCATATTTATATATCAGACTGCAGGGAAGTAGTGCCTCACCAGTCATGAAGAGCAGTGCAAGTCACTGGATGATGCTGATCCTGTTCTGATGTTTTCTATGTTTCCTCATAGCTGCAACTTGCTCTGTACGCCCATCGGAAAGGTTACACCGTCACTAGGTGAGGCTTGAATTGATATTTCTTTCTGTTCTGACGCACGGTCAAATGCTGGTTTAATTTTAGCTGGTCTTGGCGTGCAACATTTGTTACTCATACTTTCATGCTGTAATTTAGTCAATTAGCAGAGTTGACATTTGTCCCTCAGACTTAGATAATGTAATTGACAGGTGTGAAATTCAAAGTCAGATCTAGACTGCCACATAATTTTATGCACCCCTTCATTTTTAAACAGTTTGAGATTGCAAGAATTTTTTCATGTTACCAATTCCCCTTGTAAAATAAATGTTATAATATTTAATATATTATATTGAAAATAAGCGATTTGTTGCAGCTGCAGCTGTTGTGAAAGCGATATAAATCTGGATGTATTTTATTGTATATTTGAACAAACTGCTGGCCTCTTATTTAAAAATTATTAAAACTTATTCATCAATTAATTGTGTTTCTGGCTGGCATCAGGCCAAAATCTCATCAGTCACAATTTGGTAAATATTGCCATTTTTCAAAAACTCTCTACTATTCGTCATTCCCTATGTGTGGGTCTCATTTTTATAAATTATTTACCAATCTAAAGTGTTGAAAATGACTGCTCTTGTTAAAGATGCAACGTTAATGGTTGCACAAACAAACCATTTGTGAGGTCTCCTGAAAAGTAACTATTTTGGTGGGACTGGTTTTCAGCCTGACACCAGCATGAGGCAATTCGATATTTACTGCTGTTCACAGTCCTAAACCCTCAGACGGAAACCATAACTACGATGTGGCCCACGACAACAATGACTCTGCTGTCATTGATCTTTTACCAGTGTCAGTGTAAAGGGAACGCAACAGGCATCTGTCATGAGCATTTTTTTTAAACAGCCATGTTAACTTTTCCTCGGGAAATTGGCTGTCATGGTTGGCCTCCATGAAATCAGCCCGGTGAATGTGAATATGAATATGAATGTTACCTCCGGGGCGGGTTTATCCGGGGGTGCTAACGCTGACGTAAGTTGGCCAAAGGCCCTGCTTTATTCAGGCGAGACCAAGCCGCCTTCGTGGAAACACTTTGCCTTTGCGTCCGGCGCTTTTTTTTTTTTTTTTTTTAATCCGACTGAAGAGCCCGCTGTCACCACGCATTTTGCCTCCGCGGCGGGCGACTTCGGCGGTGCTAACGCTGACGTTAGCTGTCAAAAGCCCTGCTTTTTTTCATCCGAGACGTAGCCGCCTTCGCGCTTTTGTTTTTTCGTTTTTTTTTATCCGACCGGAGCGTCCGTTGTCGCCACAAATTTGACCTACGGGGCGGGTTTCTCTGGGGGTAATAACGCTGACGTAAGTTGACCCTAGGCCAGGGGTGGGCAAACTTTTTGGCTCGGGGCCACATTGATTTCTAAATTTGACAGGTGGGCCATGTCAGGACAAGATACGGTACATATAAAAAAATATATATGTTGACAGTCCATACCAAACATCAACAGAACAAAAGCATAAAAGTATTACCATACTTTTTTTAATGTGAACTGTGAAACAACTATGGTATATGTCCTGTATGAAGGTTCAAGTATGTGAGCAACATACATGTGTGACAACACAAGCAACAAAGTGCAAGAATATGTTGGCCAAAAACTGCAGCAAGCAGTACAGGTATATGACAAAATATAACAAAGTTAGGATATTTGCTCCAAAATGAGACGTGTAAGAGACCTGGTTGCTTTTCTTTCGACTCACTCATTGTCTCTGACTTGACCTCCCCTCGATCACCACACATGACAGCGTTGCTCAGCTGATGTCGCGTAGCGAACTTTTGAAGCCAGACACGGGACGCTTCGAAGTCTTCTATGCTCATAGTTAGCGCTCTGGGACTCGCTTCCTCTCCTTCTAGCGGTCCAGTTTGCGGAAAGTTTTTAGCACGATAGCAGTCAAACCATTCAAGGAAACGTTTATTTACTCGACTGTCCGTCGAGCCGCAAGCAATTTGTTTCTGTATGGTTTGTGCATAAGAAAGACACCGGACATCAGAGTGTTATTTATGTGCCGCTGTATTCAATACTGCCCCGTACAAACAAGCGCACGCCCTTCCCCGTGCTGCTGGGGCAAACCATTCCAAAAGAGGGGTGTTCACTCCCCGTAACACAATTCACTCTGGGCACGGAAATAGCCAGAATCGGACTGAGCACAAATCACTTCCTCGTTTTTCAAAGTCTTGTAGATTTCAGTCTTTCAGACTCCAAACATCTCCTGAATGTTTCGTATTTTGTAACCCGCTTCGTTTAATCAGATACACTTCACTTTCTCTACCATGGCCATTACGCTTCCTCTTCGTTTAGATGCCATGATCGACAGGACGTGAAAATGTTCGCAATTGCAGTAAAACTCACTGCAACAAAGAGTCACTTGCATGTCGCTGTTTTGGATTCAATGATAGAAAATAGCGGCGCGGACACACTTATTCCGTCGTATCGAGCGGGAGTTGCTTGAGTTGGCGCTACTGCTGGCTTCCGTATCGTCTCCCCCTCCCTCCCTGTGCTCTGCAACTTCAAGTAACTGCGCCATCTGGCGTTGAAATGCCTGTCATTACAAGTCCAAATGAAATGAATGCAATCATTTATATCGAACCTTAATTGTGTTGTGCACCAACCTTCGGCGGGCCGGATTAAAAAGCCCAACAGGCCGGATCCGGCCCGCGGGCCATAGTTTGCCCATGTCTGCCCTAGGCCCTGCTTTTTCCGTCCAAGATGAAGCCGCCTTCACGGACACACTTTGCCTCTGCGTCCGGTGCTTTATTTTTTATTTTTTTATCCGACCGGAGCGTCCGTTGTCGCCACGCATTTTACCTCCGGGGCGGGTTTCTTTCCGTGTGGGCAGCGTTGGTTTAAAACCCGCTCAGTGAATATATAATTTAAAAAAAACTTAGTTGCTTTTTTGGGGGTAAACCCATGATAGGTTGCATCATGTATGACCAAAGTACGCAACCATTCAGTCACTGGTAGTGTAGTGGTAAACTCGCCTTCTTTCAGTGCAGGCAGTGCGAGTTCAAAACCTGCTCAGTATCGTGTGAAAATAAAACTTCAAACACGTAGTTTTACATTGTGTCATATATGACCAAAATACACTGCCATTCACAGTCACTGGTAGTCTAGTGGTAAACTCGCAGGCTTTGGGGGCAGTCAAAGTTGGATCAATTCCTGGTCAGTGACATGTGCAAATACAGAACCAAACTGGTTACTTTTTCTTTGGGAAACCCCCGATAGTTTGCATCATGTATGACCAAAATGCCCTGCCATTCACAGTCACTGGCAGTGTCGTGGTAAACTCGCTGGCTTTTGGTGCAGGCAGCGCCGGTTGACAACCCACTCAGTGACGTGTAAAAATACAGCACCCAAACACTTGGTTACTTTTTTCCATGGGAAAACCCCAATATGTCGCGTCATATATGACCAAAGTGCGCTGCCATTCACAGTAACTGGTAGTGTTGTGGTAAACTCGCCGGCTTTGGTTGCAGGCAGCGCAGGATCAATAAAACTTGAAACAGTTGCATTTTCTTTGGGAAAAACCTAATATGTGGCGTTATTTATGGCCAAAGTGCTCTGCCAATCACAGTCACTGGTAGTGTAATGGTAACCTCGCCGGCTTTTCAGTGCAGGCAGCGCAGTATCAAACCATATATATATATATGGTTTACCGCTGCACTACCAGTTACTGTGAATGGCATTTCACTTTGGTCACATATGACACCACATTTTCGAGTTTTCCCATGGAAAAAAAGTAGGTAAGTGTTTGGTGCTGTATTTTCCACATGTTTACCATGGATTTTTACCAGGTCAGTTGCTGCCTCGCTCAGCATTTCATTCATTGGGGCTGGCCTCCCAATCTCTGGTATGACCTCCTCCTCTGATCTGGCAGCCTGGGGCCCTTCACCATGGAACCTGCGTTGTACCTCATCAATCTCAAGTTGTGACAGCAATTGCCGTTTGTGGATGTTGGAACACTGAGCTACTAGTTGTTTCGTGGTCAACTGTGACTGTGGGTTTCAAGTAACCATTCAGCCCACATTCTCTGCATATAACCAATATAGGCCAACTTGTCGGAACCCAGGTCATATTTTCCTTTTTTTTGGAGGCCTTTTATTCCCAAAAGCAACATCGGATTTGAACGAGGGTGGTCAGGTTGGATAGCCGGAGTGCTGTAGTTATCCCCAGACCTAAAGCCTCACAAGGATTCAATTTTTACGATTTTTTCAAAATGGTCGAAAATGTCAACATGTGCCCACGTCACCTGCTGGTGAACATGAATCCGCACGGGTGTCAGCAATATTTTTTTGCTATCAACACAAACAATACACATTAGCAAGGGAGACAGAAATCAGTATCGAGGTGTGAAGATGTACCTAACCAAGATTTAATAACACTTGTAGCCGAGTAATTAATTTACAAGGTAATTTTGGTCTCACAATGCAAAACCAATGAAAAGAAAACATTGGATTGCGTCCGTGGTTCGATCCCAGTTTGGGACGGAGAGGATGCGAATTCTGCGTCAGAATGAATCTCGGTGAAGTAACCACTGCAGTGGCGGTTCCGGGGCCAGTGCCCTGTAGCACTGATTCTGCCCCCTCCGGCGCAGATTACGCAGTCGCGCCGAGTCGCCAACGCGAAAGGTGGAACCAAAGTGTGTGGCTTAACATTTTGACCCTTTCGTGCGCTGCACCACCAATGAGCGGGAAAACGAGAAGCAGTCCGCAGAGAAACAAATTACCAACACACGAGTGCTATTTTTGCCACACCATTTATATTTTCGATGTAAAATCACAAAATGAAACAGGCCCCCAACAGTAGCATTATTAATTCTAATTCCTCTTCCCTTAAACATTTAACGTTAAAAATGAAAAGAAAAACGGACATTACATCATATTTCTGTCTGAAAAAGAAACAAATTGATCCAGACACAGAGAGAGAGTCAGATGATGATGGTGGTAAGAGTTCTGAAGAGGAGCAAGTTGAAAGCACCAGAGAGGGAGAGTCAGAGGACACGGGATTCATTTATTTTCAGAGCGAGGACACAGAGCAGGAAAGGGATACAAATGAAGATCCTGAGAATGAGGAAGATGAGACTGCAATAGAAGTGGAGTGTGAGACACAGACAGGATATTTGCGCTTCAACAAGCACTGGACCATCCGGTATGTGATGCTGAAAAGAAATCGATCCTGTTCTGTGTTTGTGTGTGTGTGCACGTGTGTGTGTATAACTTTTTTAGTCTCCCTTTTTATTTTAATTTTTATTTAACAGGACAATATACTGTATAAGACATTGCCTTTTAAAATTTGGATAATTATATGCATGTAAAACATCTGGCTTCAGTGTATTTGCAATTTTAGTCCCCGGTTAGGCTTGAGAATGTATTCATTTATATTTATTGAATACAATTAAAAAATAATGAATACAATTAATACATAGCATCTATTAATTCATTTTAGATAATTGTGTATGTCTGAGTACCTCAGTAATGTAAGTGTAGCGGGTTAGTGTACATACTGTGTCCATGCAGAACTTGTGTTTACATTTATTTGGTTTGTCTTTGTCCACAGACATCAGTAGACGTAAAGAGGACCCGCCAATGCAGCCAGACCTAAAACAGTTTCCCAGGACCCTGATGGGGGACAGGAGGAGGAGCTTCAAGGCAGGCTGGTACCATATCCACCCCTGGCTTGAATATTCTCAACAGATGGACTCGGCGTATTGTTACACTTGCAGACATTTAGCCCTCCTAATAGCCAAGACACAGTCTTTGACTCACCAGTTGGTTTCAAAAACTGGAAGAAAGCATCTTACAAAACAGGAGGGTTTGCATTGCATGCAAGATCTGAGCGCCACAAGCAAGCCATGGTTGTATGGAAGGACTATCAGAGAGTTGTAGCAGCTGATGCAACACTCGTCGTTGCCTTAAATAAGGAGCAATCCAGACACTTCAAAGAAAATCGAGAATACATAAAAACAATATGGGAGGTGCTATTACTGACTGCCACTCAAAACATAGCTCAAAGAGGTCATGATGTGTCTGCAGACTCGGATAACAAAGGGAATTTTAAAGCAATTCTTGACACAATTGCAAACCATGACAAAGCTGTGAAGAAAAGGTTGACATCCATTCCTAATGCAAAATATTCATTCATTCATTCATCTTCCGGACCGCTTTATCCTCACTAGGGTTGCAGGGGGTGCTGGAGCCTATCCCAGCTGTCTTCGGGCAGTAGGCGGGGGACACCTCGAATTGGTTGCCAGCCAATCGCAGGGCACACACAGACGAACAACCATGCATGCCCACACTCATACCGAGGGACAATTTAGAGTGATCAATCAGCCTGCCATGCATGTCTTTGGAATGTGGGAGGAAACCGGAGCACCCGGAGAAAACCCACGCAAGCCCGGGGAGAACATGCAAACTCCACACAGGGAGGCCGGAGCTGGAATTGAACCCAGTACCTCTGCACTGTGAAGTCGACGTGCTAACCACTCGACTACCGGGCCGCCCTAATGCAAAATACACAAGCAAAATTATTCAGAATGAGGTTCTGGATTGTTTAGCAGACATGGTTCGAACTGAAATTGCAGAATAAGTGAAAAACAGTGAAGTTTTCAGCATCATAGCAGACGAAACAAAAGATGTAAAGAAAAAAGAACCGATCTCCATTGTACTAAGGTACCGGTACTACTACAATGGAGCTATCCAGGAAAGTTTCCTCCATTTTGAATCCACAGAGAAGCTCGATGCAGCAGAGGTTAGTGAGAAAATAATCCACATATTGGAAAGTTATGGTCTAGAGTACAAAAAGAATCTTGTAGGCCAAGTTTATGACGGAGCTTCTGTCATGAGTGGGAAGCATTCCGGGGAGCAGGCGAGAATCAGAGAGAGAGCAAAATATGCCTTCTACATCCATTGCACCACCCACTGTCTAAATTTGGTTCTTGTAGATACAGTCAAAGCTATTCCAGAGGTAGAGCAGTTATTCTATTTACTAGAAAAACTGTATGTGTTCACATCTGGATCAGATGTCCTTCCTAAATGGCTTGCCATACAAAGAGATATGTATGAAGGTGCACCAAGAGAGCTCCAGCGTTGAAGTGACACTCGTTGGGCATGTCGATTTATAGCTCTACGGAACATCATGGATCAAACACCTGCCCTTAAGCGACTCCTGCAAGAGACTGCCGAAGAACTTCATGGTGAAAGATCTGTTGAGGCTCGAGGTCTGCTAGCACAGATACATTTTGAATTCACAGTGCATCTTGTTGTGCTTCGTAAAGTGTTTGGAGAAACAAAACTTCTCTCTGGTATGCTGCAGTCTTCAACACTTGACAGTTCAAAAGCTGTAGATTTAGTTGAAGCATTAGTTAAGAGAATGAGTGATTTCAGGCACGGGTCGTTTTTTGATGATGTGTGGGATGAAGTGTTGAATGTTTTTGGGCAGTGTGATCCAACACAACCAGCTGAAAAACGATCAAAAACACTCAGCTCAAAACTCAGCCAGCACTGTGTACTTACCACTCTTGGGCAGAGGGAGCCAGAAAGAGATAAGGACTGGTTTCGTACAAACGTTTGCTACCCGGTCATTGATCTTATGCTCGGTGAGCTTGAAAGACGATTTTCAAGTTAAAACTGTGAAATCATGAAGAGCATTCCAGCTCTAAATCCCCAAAAAGATACACTCCTCAAAGAGAAGGATCTGTTTTCATTTGCAGAACTGTATAATTCAAATATTGATGACCTGGGGCATGAACTACATCAGTTCAAAAGAATCTTGGAAAGAAAAATCCAGGCTGGGATGCAGAGACCCTCGAGTACAGTGCCACTCGTACAGTTTATTGAACCATACAAAGACGTTTTTTTTTTAGCTCTACAGACAAATAACTGTTGCAATCCCAGTGAGCACTGCTGTTTGCGAACGGAGTTTTTCAATAATAAAGCTGGTGAAAACATACCTCAGGTCCACCATGAATGAGGATAGACTAGGTAATCTTGGGGTACTGAGCATTGAGTCTAGGAGGGCAAAAGCACTAAATCCTGACTCATTTGTTGATCGTTTTGCCAAAAATCATAAAAATCGCAGAATACGGTTACTGTAAGGGTAGGGCAGCTTAAGAATGTGATTATTATACTGTTTTTTCCCCCTTCTCATCACTGTAATGTTATTTCTTATGATCTTATGATCTTATAATCTTATGACTGCAATGTTTTCAAAGTTTGATTAAAGAAATAGTCAAATAAGTCTTTTTTGCTCTGGGTTGAATGTGCCCCCCTATCATAACCCCTGGCCCCTCAGTGAAATTGATCTAGAACCGCCACTGAACCACTAACCCACACCACTTCGGCTAGCACTGCTGAAAAATTGTTAGTTTGCAGGGAGGAAAAATACTGTTAGCAGAGTCGCTTCACAGCGGCGTGCAGACTAGCATCCTTCTGCCTAACATCCAAGAATGACACGGTGAAAGAGGCGTTTCCTTCAGCCATGTACAGTGTCGGCGTGTTTTATACAGGTGGAGAGAAGAGAGAGAAAAGAAAAGGCGTGCCCTTTTATCAGGCTGATGACGTCACTCACCATGAACAAAAGTAGAGTTTTATTGCCCTCTACTGGCTCAGTCGTAAAAGGCAAGCATACAACCTGAACAGTCCCTAACCAAGATTGAATAAAACACTTGGAGCCGAGTAATACATTTACATATTAATTTTGGTCTCAGAATGAAAAACCAATGAAAAGAAAACACTGGATTGCGCCCGTGGTTTGATCCCACGTAGAGATGGAGAAGATGCGAATTCTGCGTAAGAAATTATTCTTGAAGTAACCACTGAGGTAGCCGTACACCAGTGCGGCTACCAGCGCTGAAAAAATGGTTGGTTAAAGAAAACTCTATTTGCAGGGAGGAAACATACTAAAGGACACTGTGGACGACAAAAAGGTTTGAACGGCACTTTCAGCCAACGCTCGACGTCCCCACGTCACCTGGTGGTGAACATGAATCCGCACATATGTCAGCAATATTTTTATCGACATAATACACATTAGTGAGGGAGACAGAAATCATGATCGAGGTGTGTTGATCCTTCTGCTGCGGAAGTCTCTCGCTGTTCATGTGTAGGCATCATTGCTGGTGACTACACTCGGTTCGAGGCACAAGAGAGGAGACGTTTCCTATTTTTCTTTGTGTGGTCGCTGTCATATAATAGGTTATTATATGAGTGATGTTTTATAAAAGTTTGTATTGTGAAATGTCATACTTCAGTTAATTGACAGGTCCCGCCTATAAGGGGGAGTTGCAGGAAATAACCGTTCGAGTGAGCGCACCGCATGTTTTATTGCTCTGCCGCATTGCTATTAAAAACCACACAAAACCTGAACCTTTGCCTGCTGACAATTATTACAGTCGCTATCACTGAGTCGCTAAACACCTGACGTGCCAAAGTGCACCTTCACTGCCAGAAGCGAACTGCAGGGAAGCTCCACCCCCTTTATTCACATACACCCCAGAACATGTATCCCTCCACACAAAATAGTACCAACATTAAACTATAGTGCGAGTGGCATCCATCGTCACCCAACAAAGTGAGAAGATGTCCTGAACCAAGATTTAATAAAACACTTGTGGCCGAGTAATTAATTTACAAATCATTTTGGTCTCAGAATGAAAAGCAATGAAGAGAAAACACTGGATTGCGTCCGTGATTCGATCCCACGTAGGGATGGAGAAGAGGCGAATTATGACTGCGGTCAAGCCAGCCTCCACTCGCAAAATCGATGTCAAGTGAGCCGCCACAGCGATCTTCAATACTGTGCATTACGGTAATCTGCCGACAGCGAGTGGCATGGGCCACCTTCAAAATAAAAGTGTATCCACGAATGCATAAACGTCATTTGTTTGGGTAAAAAGAAATTAATAAAAATATAAAATAAGTAATTTCTTGGCTGACTCTTACAACAGCACCAATATACACAAATACACGTTCAAGTGGAGATCATTCGGATCTGATGTCGGCCTCTGAAGTGACAAGATGACCTGCATTCTGACATGTTGATCTTTTCGCCCATTTTAGAACTTCTGAAAAGAAGGAATCCAGCACCCGGCTCTCCACACAGACCACCCTCGTCCGGATCCAATTTTGAATGTTGAAATAAAGATGATCTAAACGCCCAACATGTTGACATTTTGATCGTTTTGAAAAAATCCTAAAATTAGAGATTTCGTTATCCCGTGAGGGCCATAGGTCTGGAGATAACTACGGCACCCCAGCTATCAACCAGACCACTTTGGTCCAAATCTGATGTTACATTTAGGAATAAAGGCCTCCAAAATAGGAGAATATGACCTAGGTCAAGTTGGTCTGAGCGCCTAACACGTTGACATTTTCAAGCGTTTTGAAAAATTCCTAAAATTAGAAATTTCGTTATCCCGTGAGGGCCTTAGGTCTGAGGTGACTACGGCACCCGGCTATCCAACCAGACCACTTTGGTCAGATTCTGATGTGAAATTTTGGAATAAAAGGCCTCCAAAATAGGAGAATATGACCTGGGTCAAGTTGGTCTGAGCGCCTAACATGTTGACATTTTAGAGCGTTTTGAAAAAATTCCTAAAATTAGAAATTTCGTTATCCCGTGAGGGCCATAGGTCTGGAGGTGACTACGGCACCCCAGCTATCCAACCAGACCACTTTGGTCCGATTCTGATGTGACATTTGGGAATAAAAGGCCTCCAAAATAGGAGAATATGACCTGGGTCAAGTTGGTCTGAGCGCCTAACATGTTGACATTTTAGAGCGTTTTGAAAAAATTCCTAAAATTATAGATTTCGTTATCCTGTGAGGGCCTTAGGTCTGGAGATAACTACGGCACCCCAGCTATCCAACCAGACCACTTTGGTCCGATTCTGATGTGAAATTTTGGAATAAAAGGCCTCCAAAATAGGAGAATATGACCTGGGTCAAGTTGGTCTGAGCGCCTAACATGTTGACATTTTCAAGCGTTTTGAAAAAATTCCTAAAATTAGAAATTTCGTTATCCCGTGAGGGCCTTAGGTCTGGAGGTGACTACGGCACCCCGGCTATCCAACCAGACCACTTTGGTCAGATTCTGATGTGAAATTTTGGAATAAAAGGCCTCCAAAATAGGAGAATATGACATGGGTCAAGTTGGTCTGAGCGCCTAACATGTTGACATTTTAGAGCGTTTTGAAAAAATTCCTAAAATTAGAAATTTCGTTATCCCGTGAGGGCCATAGGTCTGGAGATTACTACGGCACCCCAGCTATCCAACCAGACCACTTTGGTCCGGTTCTGATGTGACATTTTGGAATAAAAGGCCTCCAAAATAGGAGAATATGACCTGGGTCAAGTTGGTCTGAGCGCCTCACGTGTTGACATTTTCAAGCGTTTTGAAAAAATTCCTAAAATTAGAAATTTCGTTATCCCGTGAGGGCCATAGGTCTGGAGATAACTACGGCACCCCAGCTATCCAACCAGACCACTTTGGTCCGATTCTGATGTGACATTTTGGAATAAAAGGCCTCCAAAATAGGAGAATATGACCTGGGTCAAGTTGGTCTGAGCGCCTCACATGTTGACATTTTCAAGCGTTTTGAAAAAATTCCTAAAATTTGAGATTTCGTTATCCTGTGAGGGCCATAGGTCTGGAGGTGACTACGGCACCCCAGCTATCCAACCAGACCACTTTGGTCCGATTCTGATGTGACATTTGGGAATAAAAGGCCTCCAAAACTTCAGAGTAAGAGCTTCAGAGATGCCATTGAAAATTTCAAAGCTAAAAATCAACAGACAAGTCAATTCTGTTTTTATTGTCAAATATGCTCTACAGTATGTTTAACATACTGTATAGCACAGATGAAATTACTTTCCTCTCTCAACCAGTGCACACATGTACTACATTGAACAGGATTCATTGAACAGCTAAAATTTATGAATAAAAATCATGAGATATAAATTTCTAAATACTGTATGTTGAGTGTGATGTATGCCACTGACACTATTGTTTATTGTTTGGTAGTACTTTAGGTGGAAGGTTACCATCTTTTGGGTTGAAAAAAATTGAAGGATGTGGAGCTTCCCTGCAGTGCGCCTCTGACAGTGAAGGTGCGCTGAGGAAGATTAGCATTCAGTAGGGACCACACCGATAAATAGAAAACTCCAGTCTTGTGCCTCGAACCGAGTGTAGTCACCAGAAATGATGCCTACACAAGACCAGCGAGAGACTTACGCGCTAGTCGGATCTACAATAATAAATAAAACAAATAACAAACATTAGAAAAACAAATAGCAACCACAGACAACCAAGGGCACTTGTGATTATTGCCTATTCACACAAAGCAAAAATTGGATGTCAGATGCGGGGAGAGAGACACCGATTGTGGCAGGAGGCAGGGGAGGGGGCAGAACATGGCGGCAGAAATAAGATCTTTTTGCCACATTTCAGAGGCCTTTAATTCCCAAATGTAACATCAGAATCAGACCAAAGTGGTCTGGTTGGATAGCCGGGGTGCCGTAGTTATCTCCAGACCTAAGGCCCTCACGGGATAACGAAATTTCTAATTTTAGGAATTTTTTCAAAACGCTCTAAAATGTCAACATGTTAGGCGCTCAGACCAACTTGACCCATGTCATATTCTCCTATTTTGGAGGCCTTTTATTCCAAAATTTCACATCAGAATCGGACCAAAGTGGTCTGGTTGGATAGCTGGGGTGCCGTAGTCACCTCCAGACCTATGGCCCTCACAGGATAACGAAATCTCTAATTTTAGGAATTTTTTCAAAACGCTTGAAAATGTCAACATGTGAGGCGCTCAGACCAACTTGACCCAGGCCATATTCTCCTATTTTGGAGGCCTTTTATTCCCAAATGTCACATCAGAATTGGACCAAAGTGGTCTGGTTGGATAGCCGGGGTGCCGTAGTCACCTCCAGACCTAAGGCCCTCACGGGATAACGAAATTTCTAATTTTAGGAATTTTTTCAAAACGCTTGAAAATGTCAACATGTTAGGCGCTCAGACCAACTTGACCCATGTCATATTCTCCTATTTTGGAGGCCTTTATTCCAAAATTTCACATCAGAATCGGACCAAAGTGGTCTGGTTGGATAGCCGGGGTGCCGTAGTCACCTCCAGACCTATGGCCCTCACAGGATAACGAAATCTCTAATTTTAGGAATTTTTTCAAAACGCTCTAAAATGTCAACATGTTAGGCGCTCAGACCAACTTGACCCAGGTCATATTCTCCTATTTTGGAGGCCTTTTATTCCAAAATTTCACATCAGAATCGGACCAAAGTGGTCTGGTTGGATAGCCGGGGTGCCGTAGTCACCTCCAGACCTATGGCCCTCACAGGATAACGAAATCTCTAATTTTAGGAATTTTTTCAAAACGCTTGAAAATGTCAACATGTTAGGCGCTCAGACCAACTTGACCCAGGCCATATTCTCCTATTTCGGAGGCCTTTTATTCCAAAATGTCACATCAGAATCGGACCAAAGTGGTCTGGTTGGATAGCCGGGGTGCCGTAGTCACCTCCAGACCTATGGCCCTCACGGGATAACGAAATTTCTAATTTTAGGAATTTTTTCAAAACGCTCTAAAATGTCAACATGTTAGGCGCTCAGACCAACTTGACCCAGGTCATATTCTATTTTGGAGGCCTTTTATTCCAAAATGTCACATCAGATTCGGACCAAAGTGGTCTGGTTGGATAGCTGGGGTGCCGTAGTCACCTCCAGACCTAAGGCCCTCACGGGATAACGAAATCTCTAATTTTAGGAATTTTTCAAAACACTTGAAAATGTCAACATGTTAGGCGCTCAGACCAACTTGACCCATGTCATATTCTCCTATTTTGGAGGCCTTTTATTCCAAAATTTCACATCAGAATCGGACCAAAGTGGTCTGGTTGGATAGCCGGGGTGCCGTAGTCACCTCCAGACCTATGGCCCTCACAGGATAACGAAATCTCTAATTTTAGGAATTTTTTCAAAACGCTTGAAAATGTCAACATGTTAGGCGCTCAGACCAACTTGACCCATGTCATATTCTCCTATTTTGGAGGCCTTTTATTCCAAAATTTCACATCAGAATCGGACCAAAGTGGTCTGGTTGGATAGCTGGGGTGCCGTAGTCACCTCCAGACCTATGGCCCTCACAGGATAACGAAATCTCTAATTTTAGGAATTTTTTCAAAACGCTTGAAAATGTCAACATGTGAGGCGCTCAGACCAACTTGACCCAGGCCATATTCTCCTATTTTGGAGGCCTTTTATTCCCAAATGTCACATCAGAATTGGACCAAAGTGGTCTGGTTGGATAGCTGGGGTGCCGTAGTTATCTCCAGACCTATGGCCTTCACGGGATAACGAAATTTCTAATTTTAGGAATTTTTTCAAAACGCTTGAAAATGTCAACATGTGAGGCGCTCAGACCAACTTGACCCAGGTCATATTCTCCTATTTTGGAGGCCTTTTATTCCAAAATTTCACATCAGAATCTGACCAAAGTGGTCTGGTTGGATAGCTGGGGTGCCGTAGTCACCTCCAGACCTAAGGCCCTCACGGGATAACGAAATTTCTAATTTTAGGAATTTTTTCAAAACGCTCTAAAATGTCAACATGTTAGGCGCTCAGACCAACTTGACCCAGGTCATATTCTCCTATTTTGGAGGCCTTTTATTCCCAAATGTCACATCAGAATCGGACCAAAGTGGTCTGGCTGGATAGCCGGGGTGCCGTAGTCACCTCCAGACCTATGGCCCTCACGGGATAACGAAATTTCTAATTTTAGGAATTTTTTCAAAACACTTGAAAATGTCTACATGTGAGGCGCTCAGACCAACTTGACCCATGTCATATTCTCCTATTTTGGAGGCCTTTTATTCCCAAATGTCACATCAGAATCGGACCAAAGTGGTCTGGCTGGATAGCTGGGGTGCCGTAGTCACCTCCAGACCTAAGGCCCTCACGGGATAACGAAATTTCTAATTTTAGGAATTTTTTCAAAACACTTGAAAATGTCTACATGTTAGGCGCTCAGACCAACTTGACCCATGTCATATTCTCCTATTTTGGAGGCCTTTTATTCCCAAATTTCACATCAGAATCTGACCAAAGTGGTCTGGTTGGATAGCTGGGGTGCCGTAGTCACCTCCAGACCTATGGCCCTCACGGGATAACGAAATTTCTAATTTTAGGAATTTTTTCAAAACGCTCTAAAATGTCAACATGTGAGGCGCTCAGACCAACTTGACCCATGTCATATTCTCCTATTTTGGAGGCCTTTTATTCCAAAATTTCACATCAGAATCTGACCAAAGTGGTCTGGTTGGATAGCCGGGGTGCCGTAGTCACCTCCAGACCTATGGCCCTCACGGGATAACGAAATTTCTAATTTTAGGAATTTTTTCAAAACGCTCTAAAATGTCAACATGTTAGGCGCTCAGACCAACTTGACCCAGGCCATATTCTCCTATTTTGGAGGCCTTTTATTCCAAAATGTCACATCAGATTCGGACCAAAGTGGTCTGGTTGGATAGCCGGGGTGCCGTAGTCACCTCCAGACCTAAGGCCCTCGCGGGATAACGAAATTTCTAATTTTAGTAATTTTTTCAAAACGCTTGAAAATGTCAACATGTTAGGGGCTCAGACCAACTTGTCGGGACCCAGGTCAACATGTCAGTTTTCAGAGATCTTTTATTTCAACATTCAAAATTGGATCCGGACGAGGGTGGTCTGTGTGGAGAGCCGGGGTGCTGGATTCCTTCTTTTCGGATGTTCTAAAAATGGGCAAAAAGATCAACATGTCAGAATACAGGCCATCTTGTCACTTCAGAGGCTGACATCAGATCCGAATGATCTCCACTTGAACGCGTATTTGTGTATATTGGTGCTGTTCTGAGAGTCAGCCAAGAAATTACTTATTTTAAATTTTTATTAATTTCTTTTCACCCAAACAACTGACGTTTATGCATTCGTGGATACACTTTTATTTTGAAGGTGGCCAACGCCGCTCGCTGGCGGCAGACTACCGTAATGCAGAGCACTGACAATCGCTGTGGCGGCTCACTTGACTTCGATTTTGCGAGTGGAGGCTGGCTTGACCGCAGTGAATTATGCGTCAGAATTGATTCTTGATCAAGTAACCACTGATCCACACCAGTGCGGCTACCACCGCTGTAAAATTGTTAAAGAAAACTATTTGCAGGGAGGGAAAAACAATAAGGACACATTGCGCCCGTGGTTCGATCCCACGTAGGGATGGAGAAGAGGCGAATTATGGGGTAGAATTGATTCTCGGTGAAGTAACCACTGAGCTACACCAGCTAGCCAGCCTGAGAAATTGTTAAAGAAAACTATTTGCAGGGAGGCAATATACAAAAATAAGGACACTGGACGACAAAGAAGTTTGAACGGCACTTTTAGCCAACACGCTTTCCACGTCACCTGGTGCTGAACATGCATCCGCACACGTCAGCAATGTTTTTTTAATCGACACAGACAAAACACATTTGTGAGGGAGGAATAAATCAGTATCGAGGTTAGAAGATGCCCTAAACAAGATTTAATAAGACTTCTAGCAGAGTAATCAATTGACAAGGAAATTTTGGTCTCAGGATGAAAAAACAAGGGAACGAAAACACTGGACTGCACCCGTGGTTCGATCCCACGTTGGGATACTGCGGTCAAGCCAGCCCCCACTCGCAAAATTGAAGTCAGGTGAGCGCCACTGCGATTGTCAGTGCTCTGCATTACGGTAGTCTTCCGCCAGCGAGCGGCGGTGGCCACCTTCAAAATAAAAGTGAACTTTTCCACCCTCAATAAATATGTTTAAAATCAATTGGATCAAATAATTTTTGGGTGCAGGGTCAAGTGGCCCGGGGAGGAAAATGTGGAGGCAGGCTGGGCAGGGAGGCAGGGAGGCAGGCACTGGAACAAGACAAACAAGAACAATTGAGTATGCACAAAAAAATACAAAAATGGCAAGCGTGGATGCGAGCAAAGGCCTCGATACCACTCATCATGCGAGAATCATCTGGCACCGGCTTGCAGATCAGCAGAACTCTTCTACGCAGAAGGTGATTGCTGATCAGCTGCAGGTGTGGGAGCACCCTCCGGCCCAGCCTGGTAATTAAAGGAAAAAGACACAGAAGGTCCCTGGAAGTGGACTCGCCAAAATAAAAGCACAGAAAGAAGAGGGTCTGTGATGATACATCACAACCTATTTGCTTACAAAATTGGCACTTTATACGAAACATGCTCAAGATGAAGTGTATTGTCCATACCGCTTGAAACTTTCACAGAAAAAAAATCCCAAGATTGTTCACTATTCTTTGTGTGATAATTTGACATAGGCCTTTGTGCAATTTTGCTTCTGCATTCCTGGTCAGCACCAACCTGTAACTTCAAATTTGCTGCTCAAAATCCAAACTAAAAAAGGAAACGCATTCCCTGCCATATTTAAGATTTGTTCATGACATGTATTCATAAAATGTTGTGTAAATGTGATAAAAAGCTGTTGATTCTTACCTCATACAGTGATAGTGAAGTCCCAAACTGTTTACTATATCTGGGTTATGAATGAATTTTTCATACAGAATGACATCGTCACACACTGTACACAGAGCTTTACCAGCGACGGCGAGCTTTTTCACGAAATCTGACACAAGCACACAATGGTTCCTCTTTACTGGTTCCTACTGGGGACACTGTCAGCTTTCTATCCAACCAGTCCCATCGAAACTTGTTTTTCAGATCCGCATCTATCTGAAGCACACTCGATTCGTCACGAGTCTCATACGGGATTTGTTTAATACAGACTACATACACGAGTAATTTCAATACAAATCCCTCGTGCAAAACCATTCAGAATTCGCGGAAAAGGGGTTTAGGAAGGTGAACACAGATTGGAAGTGATTCTGCATTTGCCGACATCGCGACCAATCACAACAAGTAAGACATTGGTTTTAGCCCATATACGAATTAACGACAAACTAACGCTTCGCGAGTAAAAACGGTATTCAAAATGGATGCTTGCAAACTATATTTGTAAACATAACGAGTCCAGAGTCTGCCAAAGACAAGTTCGGCAGCCCAGGAATAACACCAGACCCCCCTGCCCCCAACCTAAAACGTTCTCAACGGATTTGGAACAATATAAAAAGTTCAATTTTAACTGGGAAAAAGTGAAATTCGCCAAAAGCGACAAAATCTCATCCCTGCTAACTATATATTTTCTCAACTTAGTGGTCTTAACTTTGTAAATATTCCCTGGCTTTATCAATTTCCACAAACAAATACCTTTGGCTTGGTCTTTGATATATAAACATAATGTTTCCCTCATAAATGCTTTATTTGGAATAACCGTTACATCTTATACGAGAATAGATCATTATTTCTCCCTAATTGGTTCAGTCATAAAATATTCTTGGTCAGTCAATTCATAAATAATCAAGGTTTTCTTTTAAGTTACTCTGAATTTTCAAAGACATTTTACCTACCTGTCACACAAAAGGAATTTGCCAAGACTAGATGCTATTCCTTCTGGAATCTTGACCCTCTTGAAAGGGGTAGAAAAACAACCTGCATACCAACCCTGGACCCCAAAATGACTGCTATCGGCAAATCCTGTCGAACGTCATCAGTCAGAAATAACAACCGTGGCATACGGCCCTGTTTCAAAAGATATTTCGACAACCCGAATATGATTTCTGACTGGTCTGGGTTTGTTGATAATCTACACTGGGAAAAAATCTGGTCTCTTCCTGTTAGAATAGAAAATACAATGTTGTCATGTTTTAAAGTTTCATCTTGTTACATGCTTGATTGACCTCGGAATGCTTGTGTTCAGAACATCTCGCACACAATGGAAGCATAGAGTCGGAGAGATCAAGAAACCGGAGCAGATGGTACCTGACCACATCATTAGTAGACACACTGGTGCCTGTTATCTTATAACTTGAAAGGAAGATTTAACCTTGGACGGAAGGGAGTACTTGAGCACTCCATCATGAGAAAAGAGTCACGAGCCAAATTATACCCCCACCCAAGCTCCAGGCCCACTGGCAGGCCAAGACGGCATAGCTGTGGAGGGGGGAGTTAGGAGGTGATGTGGGCCAGTGCGGGGGTCATCGGGGACCAAGCTGACTCAACCCAACTCAACTCAACTGTAGTCATAGACTCCTCCGCTGTGATGAGATCAAACGGACATTGTAATACCTGTGCTTCCTCCACAAAGACTGTCCACTGACAAGCCACACCACCCACACGTGGATGAGGCCCAACTGCCACATGGGTACTCTGACGCCCCAACAACGGGGGTCACCACTGGCTTCACCGAAAGATTGTCCATTGAACTGAAAATGCTGGATCGCAACTTACTCGTCAAAGTCAAAAATCTGCTCAGATGACTGAAAGTCACACTGCCGAACGAACAATTCTCACCGCCAACACAAAGCTGACTGTTGCTAACCTCAGTAGATGATCCACCACCGAACTCTGTGTCCAGTGTCAGCCTTGGGCCTCCATGGTTCTTCGCATACTGCCCTACAGTCCCGAATGACCCCTACCCACTGCACAATGCTTTTGACACACTAGAGAACAAAAATTTTATCGCATGGCCTGGTTGGTTGAAACACAAGGCAATTTATTTAATGTTCCCTATTCCTCAATTGTCATAGGTTCAGAGGAGGGTGTGCCAACCGGAGTGGACCTGTCAGAGGATCTCGTTGACTGGTATCGTATTGCATGGCCGCAAAACACATTTTTCTCACATCAAGTCCTACTCATCGAGCTAAGGAATTGAAACCAATGGTAAAGAGGGTAGGCACGTTCTCAATTGGAAATTGTTTGAAATTCCCAACGTAATGTGTTTGCCGTCTACTCAAATGAATGAAAATGTTTTTCACTTACATTTTTTGGAAAATTGTTTTTCGCATAATTTTTTTTTGAAAAATCGTTTTTGCATACATTTTCCCATGGTGATTTTGACCAACACATTTTTATTGGAGTATTTCTCCTTCACTCGTCTTGGTGGTAAAGTTCTTAATGTGTTACTAGTTAATGTGTTTCCAAATGTATTTTTTTTTAATCAAGTGGCTGCGCATCTCTACCCAACCTCCAAACGGCGTTGTAATCATTCGGTACACTGATGATCTTCTTGCGACACCTTTTGAGGTTTGCTATTCGGAAGCCACTCAGTGGCTTGTTTAACTTTAACGGTTTCAAACGGAAAGGTAAAATTATAATGTGCACGCACCGTTATATTTTTGGCAGAGTTGCACAAGCGATGTCGGCTTTTTTCG
Organism: Hippocampus mohnikei; assembly: GCA_026261675.1. Taxonomy (NCBI): domain Eukaryota; kingdom Metazoa; phylum Chordata; class Actinopteri; order Syngnathiformes; family Syngnathidae; genus Hippocampus; species Hippocampus mohnikei. The sequence goes on along the minus strand of JAKGUB010000350.1, from coordinate 33,889 downwards.
TGCAGCCTGATTGTTTCAAGCTGCTTTGTTTGGATATTTTTGACGAAGAAAACTCTATTTCTACTGTTATTTTTCAGGAAAGAGAGGGGGAAAGTGGATGACGGATTTTGACCTACGTCAGCAGGCAATTGGACCATATCAATCATGAGAGATTCAGCATGTGTCGGACGTATGGCAGCATTCGGCAAATTTTTACAAAAAGTTGATCACATTGTATTAGTCCCTTAAACGGTCCCGACTTGTCACAGTGGCTGCATTTGTCTGTTCGAAAGTGTTTACTATGTCAATAGAATGAACTGAGAAATTAGACAGGACCATAAATAAACCAGATCTGACATGCGAATCAGAAGGGATCAGTGAGGGCAGATGGAATGGTTGAAGGCTAACCTCAACACCTCATTGCTGCGCTGCCCTTTTCACCCTTAAAAAATAAATAAATAAACAAACAAACAAATAAATAAATAAATAAATAAATAAATAAATAAATAAATAAATAAATAAATAAATAAATAGATAGATAGATAAATAGATAGATAGATAAATAAAGAAATAAGTAAATAAAATAAAACGGGGCGGCCCGGTAGTCCAGTGGTTAGCACGTCGACTTCACAGTGCAGAGGTACCGGTTTCGATTCCAGCTGGAGTTTGCATGTTCTCCCTGGGCTTGCGTGGGTTTTCTCCGGGTGCTCCGGTTTCCTCCCACATTCCAAAGACATGCATGGTAGGCTGATTGAGCACTCTAAATTGTCCCTAGGTATGAGTGTGGGCGTGGATGTTTGTTCGTCTCTGTGTGCCCTGCGATTGGCTGGCAACCGATTCAGGTGTCCCCGCCTACTGCCCGGAGACAGCTGGGATAGGCTCCAGCACCCCCCGCGACCCTAGTGAGGATCAAGCGGTTCGGAAGATGAATAAAATAAAACGGGGGAATAAACTTAGAGATAGCTAGTATGCCATGCTAATATTTAAACCAGACTATAGCGAATTTACAGACAGTTGCCGTTTTAGACATCCTAGAGAAAAGCTGATTTCCACTCATTTGGTAGTAGTTCCCGATGGCCATCCATCTAAACAATTACAGGTCCAAGAAACTCAAAAATTAGGAGAGCTGGTGGCAGTTCTGAGGACACTAGAGAGGGCATAGTCGTTGGAGGATAACACCTACATTGATTCAGCCGATGTGATTAGGATAATTTTTACGGATTTACAATTTTAGAGGAAAAAATGGGAGAATGCATGTTTTCCACCCTAACCACCTTCTTCCAGACCAGGTGAGGGCATCTTCTAAGGAGGAGAACTTCACATGGAGTGGCTAGGAATGAGACTGGTTTGTATCAACTACTAAATTGAAGATTCCAATTTGGGAGGCATGGGTTTTTCATCTGCAACTCAAGGTAAGCTCGAACCAACGAATCAGAGGCTTGGGCTTGAATCGAAATTTTTCTATGGTGGTGACCTTGGTAAAATTGAATTTGGATGAGGCGCTGCAAATTGCGCTGCTAACCGTGAGGTCCACCGTTAATTCCGCCACAGGTTTCACACCTTTTAAGATGGAAGGTGACTAGGAGTTCCCCGTTCCATGGCAATCCATGGACCCGGGCGCTCTTCAACAAAAACAGGGAACAACGAACGCACAGGATGAAGAGACATTGCGATCCTTTTTAAAAGAAGATACCGGTGTAGGAAAATTTAGTCTCACTGCAAGAACTATTGGCATCACACTCCCACATGAACATCTGTTTAAACTCATAAAACATAGAATGAAGTGTGTTGTTTGTATCTCCCTCTCCCTTGAATGATTAACAGCTTTTGTTAACTGTTTTGTTAAGCGCTTTGTTACAGCTTCCGCTGTTGTGAAAGCGCTATATAAATCAGCATGTATTGTATTGTATTTTATTGTATTGTATTGTATTTGCTCTTCTGAGTTACAGGACCGCACCTCTTGAATGTGGCCAATCACCTGCTGAGTTGTTAATGAATCGCAAGCTTCGCACAACTTTGCCCTGCTATTCAGAAATGAGACAGAACAAAGACATTCAAAGCAAGATGGACTATCTAAAAAGCAAACAAAAGCAACATTATGACAAAGTGACCAAAACACTTCCACCACTGGTCTAAGAGGATGTTGTTCGTATCCAGGATCAAAAGATGTGGAACAAGAAAGCTACAGTACTCAAGGAAGTTGGACCAAGGTCATACGAAGTGAGAACCGAGGACGGAAACGTGTTCAGGAGAAATCGTCGAGACCTTCAAGACCAGGGGTGTCAAACTCATTTCACATGGTGGGCCACATACGGCCTCAGGAGATGTCAAGTGGGCCGGACCATTAAAATGATACCATACTTTGCTATAAATAACCAAAACAACATGTATTTCCTTTGTTTTGGTATAAAGAAGCACAAGAACATTAGGAAAATGTTGACATTTAATGAACATATCTTTTACAAAACATTTCATGAAGCACCTTACATTTCCTTCGACAAATGTGCAATTTACTTTTATCATTCACATATATGCATTGCAACTGATTGTACAAACTTTAACAAGTAATTGGTATTGAAAAATATAGGAATGCACTTTAAGATTAAACGAGATTTATAAAGAAACAAAGTTTTAAACCATTTACACGCGCATATAAAATCTAAATGTAATCCCTGCCTACACCTTACAAACTAAGGAGAGTGCTATTAAATGTGTAAATGTGAGAGTGCTATTGATAGCGTCTGCTGTCATGGGTCCGTCTTAGTGACGGACTGAGGCTGCTGTTGTCTTCTTCTCTGATCAAAACAGTGTCCCCTAGCAGATACTCAATGAATTGCACCTTATTAAAAATATTAATTCTGTGTCTCTTATGCATTTTTTTTTCACTTTTAAATCATCCTGCGGGCCTGATTGAACCTCCTTGCGAGCTGGTTCCGTCGTATGTTTGACAATAGAGTGATCCCTCGCTATTTCGCGGTTCGTTTATCGCGGCTTCAGTGCATCGTGGATTTTTGCAAACATTCGTAAATTTTTTATTTTTTTGAAGTCCGCAAAAATCTGTGTTTAAGTGTTGTTTACTTTGCGTGCTAGTGTGTGCGCGCACTCTGCTCAAGCGCGGAAGGTACACGTGGGGCACGTGTGTGTGTGTGTGTGTGTGGTGTGTGTGTGTGCCTCGATGGGATCACCACCTTATCGTGGTGAGGCACTGCGCGTCTCCATGACCCCTAGAGCTATGTCGGCAGGAGTCCCGTACTCCTGGCAGGGTCACCAAGCCGAACAGGTCGAAGGGTAGAGGCCAGACAAAGAGTGATCCCAAACCGGCACCTGGGGGCAGGCACAGGCGGAGTCCAACAAACCGGACTACCGGCAGCCCCCTGCAACTCTTGCCAGAAGAAGGTCGTCATGGGTACCCTCATGCCACTGGAAACCATCTGGTAGGAGTGAAGATGGTGGGAGTGAGGACTGTGCACCCACACCCTCACCTTAATCCGAACCTCTGCGCAAGCTTCTTGCTAACCCCACACCCAATCCCCACCCTGCATCACCTAATCCCCCAAAGTCCTGTGGCGATGTGGAATGGCGGTGGGCACAGGCCAAGGATGTGGCTGAGAGTGCCTAGCCAAACCATGCACACAGGCGGCAATGGAGTGATGGTCGTTGACACTGCGGGATGGAGCAGCGCATCTCTTCGGCAGCTTCCATTGTGACTGAGCAGCTCCACACTGCTCACCCCTGTGATGGGGAGGGACCTAGAAAAAGTGGTCTAAAAATTGTCTGCTCTCTACACTCCGGACGGTAAACCGCAATCGTCGGAGCATCCCCATCGGTCGAAATGACAATAAACGAAAACAAAAAAATCTACGCATAGCTTCGTGGAACGTCCGCACACTGTTGGACCTGGCTGAAACTCCTGACAGGCCCCACCGAAGGACAGCACTTGTGGCCACAGAGCTCGCGAGGTATAACATCGATATCGCAGCTCTCAGCGAGACCAGACTACATGGAGAGGACTCCCTGACAGAAGTTGGTGCAGGGTATACCTTCTTCTGGAAAGGGGTCCCTGAAGGCACTCGTCGAAACCATGGAGTTGGCTTTGCTGTGAAGTCCCAACTGCTGAAGCGCATCCCAGAATCCCCTACTGGCATCAATGAAAGGCTGATAACATGGCGCATTCCCCTGGCAAAGGGACACTTCGCCACACTCATCAGCGCTTACGCACCAACTCTGAATGCAGAGCACAATATTAAGGAGGATTTCTACAGAGCTCTGGACACCATCCTGCAGAAAACACCGGCTACGGACAAGCTCATAGTCATGGGAGATTTCAATGCTAGGGTGGGCACAGAACACCTGGTATGGAGTAAAGTTATTGGCCAGCATGGAGTGGGAAAAATGAACAACAACGGCCTTCGGCTCCTCTCCCTCTGTGCAGAACATCAGTTGGTCATCACTAACACCATTTTCCAAATGAAGAACAGGTTTAAGACCACCTGGCAGCACCCCCGCTCCAAACACTGGCATCTCCTGGACTATGTGATTGTCCGTCAAAAGGACATACGGGATGTCCTCATCACCCGTGTCATGCGCGGAGCTGAGTGTTGGACTGACCACCTCATGGTGAGATCAAACTCCTCATGAGAATTCAACCCCGTCATCCAAGGACAGCTCCCAACAAAAGACTCAACTGTGCAGCATTGAACAACCCCACCACCAAAGCCAACTTTCGGCGACTCCTTGCTGAAAACCTTGATAAGATCCCGGAGGAATCAGGTGACTGGCCAGCTCTGCACCAGGCTATCCAGAGTACAGCCTCGGAGGCGCTTGGCCAGTCAAGAAGACGCCACCAGGATTGGTTTGACTGCAACTCAACCGAGATAATTACACTTCTGAAAGCAAAGCATGAGGCCCATAAAGCTCTCCTGTCCTGCCCTACATCTCTCACTCGTAAAGCCACCTTTACTGCAGTTAGGACAGTGACCCAGCGAGCACTCCGAATCATGAAGAACACCTGGTGGGTGCAGAAGGCAAATGAGATCAAAACCTGGCAGACTGTAACAACACCCAGGGCTTCTACAATGCCATTAAAGCACTGTATGGTCCCAAGAAGCGGGCAATTGCTCCAGTCCGATCAGCTGATGGCTCTGCACTCCTCAAAGACCACCATGATATCCTTGCTCGCTGGGCAAACCACTTTGAAAATCTTCTCAACCACTCCAACCCTGTCAACCCACACATTCTGGACAATCTTCCAGACCTGCCAGCGATCATGAGCCTCGACACCCCACCATCTTATTCTGAAACCCAGCAAGCCATTGCGGGCCTAAAGAATAACAAAAGCGCTGGACCTGATGGCATCCCGCAGAGGTTTTCAAACACGGAGGTTATCTCCTCACGCGCCGACTGCACCTGCTGATTCAAAACATCTGGGAACATGGGACCGTCCGCAGGATTGGAAGGATGCTAACATCGTTGTTCTTTATAAGCAGAAAGGGGACAGAGCAGCCTGTGGTAATAGCCGAGGAATCTCTCTCCTCTCCACCGCAGGAAAGATTTTGGCCAAAATCATGCTCTGCAGGCTGGTCAAGCACATCTCAGAAGGTGTGCTTCCAGAAACTCAGTGTGGCTACCGGAAGACTAGATCCACCACTGACATGATCTTTGTTTTAAGACAGCTAATGGAGAAAAGCAGAGAACATCACAAGGACCTGTACATAGCCTTCATCGATCTCAGCAAAGCCTTTGACACCATCAACCGTGAGTTGCTCTGGAAACACCTTTCCAAACTTGGGGTGCCACCCAAGTTTCTCTGCATCCTCCAGCAGCTGCATGGATGGGATGCAAGCCAGAGTGCTCATCGGAGGACTCCAGTCAGAGCTCTTCAAGGTGAACGTTGGGGTGAAGCAGGGCTGTGTCTTGGCTCAGTGCTTTTTAACATCCTCCTCTCTGCCATCACGTGCCTCTTCCACCGTGGCATGGGACATGATGACGGTGTCCATATAGAGTACCGCCTAGACGGAAGCCTTTTCAACATCAGACGGCTCCAGGCTCACACAAAGACAAAAATCTGTCAGATCTGTGAGCTTCAGTATGCTGATGACTGCACTATACTAGCTCACAGCTCAAACTCTATGCAGCACGCCCTGGACACCATTTCCATTCTGTACCAATCCTTTGGTCTTCAGATCAACATTAAAAAAACTGAGGTCATGTTCCAACTCACAACCCCAACTTCCACATCCCCCAGCTTTCACATTAATGGCACTCCACTAAACATAGTGGACCATTTCACCTACCTTGGCTCCACTTTGTCCTCAAACTGCTCCCTTGACACTGAAGTCCACACCCGTATCAATAAAGCATCATCATCCTTTGGTCGCCTACGCAGCAGGGTCTTCGAAAACCGAAACCTAAAGATCTGCACCAAGATTGCCGTGTACAATGCAGTATGTCTCTCCACCCTGCTCTATGGGTCAGAGTCATGGACCCCATATCGCCGGCACATTACTACCCTGGAAGCCTTCCACATCCGCTGCCTGCAAAAGATCCTTGGCCTGTCCTGGGAAGATCGAGTTCCCCATACAGACATCCTTAAAAGCACCAATTCCATCTGCATGGAAGCGGCCGTGGCGAAGAAACACCTTCGGTGGATCGGACACACCATTCGCATGCCCGATAACCGCCTGCCCCGCCAGGTCCTCTATGGCCAACTGAGAGGTGCAAGGCGTTCTGCTGGGGGGCAAAAGCGGCGCCTCAAGGACTACAGCAGGGACCTCCTAAAGCGAGCCAACATCAACCCCACGCAACTTGAAACACTTGCACTCAACAGACCAACCTGGCAGATCACTTGTGGCACTGCAGTCTCTCAAATACATCAAACTAACCAAACCAGACGAACCGAGAGACGCATTCAACGACACCAGCGGGCAGCTGGTACCCCCCTGGTATCCGGTTTCCCTTGCTCCATCTGTGGTCGAGTCTGCGGCTCAAGGATCGGTCTCTATGCCCACGAGAGGTGGCACCAGCGACAGAGTCGCTGACCCCCACCCATACCCCCACCCCACCCATCCTCCCCTCCCTTGGAGCAAGCGTCATCATTAGACGTGATGGACAGCTATATATATATATGCACGCATGGGCACGCAGGTGAGTGTATGTGTGTTGCTGAGAGAAAGAGAGAGACAGAAAGAGAGATAGAGAGACTTATAAGAACAAAAGCAGGTCTCTCCATCCTTAATTGTCTAAACAACCTTAATTGACTAATCATAAACACGTCTGCTGCACGCCAGCGATCCCCGCTGGCGCGTGTGTGTGTGTGTGTGTGTGTGTGTGTGTGTGTGTGTGTGTGTGTGTGTGTGTGTGTTAGTGCGCTGCTCAAGCGCAAAGGCCCACGTGGGGCAATTTTTAACAAATATTTATGTTAATTGGTTGCTACTTCGCTGATTTTCGTTTATCACGGGTGGTTTTGGTCCCCATTCACCGCGAAAAACGAGGGATAACTGTACTGTTTTACATAATCATCTCGCGGGCCGGATTAAACCCCTTTGCGGGCGGATCCGGCCAGCGGGCCATCGTTTGACACCCCTGTTCAAGACCAAAGAACATTTCCAAGAGACAAACATAGCCAACAGAGGGCGCTTTAGGTTTAGAGTAGAGAATATATGAAGGCTTCGGTAATCACTAGTTCACGGAAGATCACTATACATGCGGAATAATAAAGTTGAGCTTAGGCTCATTTGTTCATAAAATGATGGGTCTCCCAGTTAAGGCTGAGATAAAAAAAAGAGGAAGAAAGAGTGAAATAACGTTTATGTGTGCAAAAGCTTACAGCACCTGGTATTCCCAGGCGGTCTCCCATCCAAGTACTAACTCGGAAGCTTAGCAGGGTCGGGCCTACCCTGCTAAGCTTCGAGATCGAGGCGAATCGGGCGTTCTCAGGGTAGTATGGCCGTAAGCGGGGAACAGTTCAAATTTTCCCCCTTTATAGGTGACGAGACACTTCCGGGTCGCAGGGGGCGGGGGGTAAATTTGTTTTATTTCGATCCCCTCCCATTTTGCACGGACGAGGACAAGCACTCTTGGCGGATTGAGCGCTCAGCCTGTCAGGCTCGCCTCCGGTCCGCTGCCAGCACCCAGTTGCCGTACTTGATGTCCGTTTGAAATTGGCTTTTCAGCGGAGGTGCAAAACATCAACAAGCCTTACCCTTTGATGCGCAACATATGCACACCCCTTCTCATGCGCAACAGGGGTCCAAAATGACCCGCATTCATTTTCCATGTTATTTCATGCTGGCTGAGTGTTTTTTTTTGTTCTATCTTTTGAAATCAATATATTTGATCATTGGATATTCCAAGTGTTGTTTAGATACCTTGTTTTTGATTACCACTGATCATTATTTGCTGTCTTCCTTTCATACTTTATGAACAAAAGTAGTTTTTATATGATTACATTAAGTCTACACACATTGGTCAAAATTGACCCATTGCTCCAAGGCTGACCTAATGACTTAAAACTGTAATAATAATTGGCTTCAAGTCATTACTTTAGCAGTGAAGGAGTCCAAACATGTGTCTTTAATATTTGCAATGTTCTTATTGGTCATTTTATCAACCAGCTTTGAGAACAGAGCACACAGCTAGTGAGTTGAGCTAAATCAGTAGTTTTACAACTGTAAACTGGTTGCATAGCATTTTATTCGATTCTGCCCTCAAATAAATCAAATTTTGAAAAGGACACTTTACATAGGCATTGTGCTAAAACTTACTTTCTCTATTGTCCTGTATATTCACCTATCTGTCTGATTCCACTGCATAATTGTTGTGTCACAATCTCTTCTAAATTTCTTTGAACCTCCTGTCTTGGCTGTCTCCCTGTCAAGACACAAATAATAATAATAATAATAATTATAATAATAATAATAATAATAATAATACATTTTATTTGTAAGCGCCTTTCACAGCACTCAAGGACACTTTACAACCAAGAGCAAACAATAAAACCACAGATAAAATTATGAATAAAAGAATAGATTTTTTTCAGCTCTTTAATGCGCGCCTCTCTGGGCCCGAAACAAAATCACAAACGCTATTTTTGTTTAGCGCAGCGCCAGTTTGACCAAATGGGGCGGCAACCGTTCATTTCCTGACATGGCCAGTGTGCGCGGTGATTTTTTTCAGCTCTTACTTTTAATGCGCGCCTCTCTGGGCCCGAAAAAATATCCAAAACGCTATTTTTGTTTAGCGCATCGCCAGTGGGACCAAATGGGGCGGCAACCGTTCATTTCCGGACATCGCCAGTGTGCGTGGTGATTTTTCTCAGCTCTTACTTTTAATGCGCGCCTCTCTGGGCCCGACAAAAATCCAAAACGCTATTTCTGTTTAGCGCAGCGCCAGTTTGACAAATGGGGCGGGAACCGTTCATTTCCTGACATCGCCAGTGTGCGTGGTGATTTTTCAGCTCTTACTTTTAATGCGCGCCTCTCTGGGCCCGACAAAAAATCAAAACGCTATTTCTGTTTAGCGCAGCGCCAGTTTGACAAATGGGGCGGGAACCGTTCATTTCGGACATCGCCCGGTGTGCTTGTGATGATTTTTCAGCTCTTACTTTTAATGTGCGCCTCTAAGGGCCGAAAAAATATCCAAAAGCTATTTTTGTTTAGCGCAGCGCCAGTTTGACCAAATGGGGCGGGAACCGTTCATTTCCTGACATCGCCAGTGTGCGTGGTGATTTTTCAGCTCTTACTTTTAATGCGCGCTCTCTGGGCCGAAAAAATATCCAAAAGCTATTTTTGTTTAGCGCAGCGCCAGTTTGACAAATGGGGCGAGAGCGGTTCATTTCTGACATCGCCAGTGTGCGCGGTGATTTTTCAGCTCTTACTTTTAATGCGCGCCTCTCTGGGCACGACAAAAATCCAAAACGCTGATTTTGTTTGGCGCAGCGCCAGTTTGACCGAATGGGGCGGGAACCGTTCATTTCCTGACATCGCCGGTGTGCGCGGTGATTTTTCAGCTCTTACTTTTAATCGTGCCTCTCTGGGCCCGAAAAAATATCAAAACGCTGATTTTGTTTAGCGCGTCGCCAGTGGGACCAAATGGGGCGGGAACCGTTCATTTCGGACATCGCCGGTGTCTTGCGGTGATTTTTCAGCTTACTTTTAATGCGCGCCTCTCTGGGCCCGACAAAAAATCCAAAACGCTGATTTTGTTTGGCGCAGCGCCAGTTTGACCGAATGGGGCGGGAACCGTTCATTTCCTGACATCGCCGGTGTGCGTGGTGATTTTTTTCAGCTCTTACTTTTAATGCGCGCCTCTCTGGGCCCGAAAAAATATCCAAAAGCTATTTCTGTTTAGCGCAGCGCCAGTTTGACAAATGGCGGGAACCGTTCATTTCCTGACATCGCCAGTGTGCGTGGTGATTTTTTTCAGCTCTTACTTTTAATGCGCGCCTCTCTGGGCCCGAAAAAATATCCAAAACGCTATTTTTGTTTAGCGCATCGCCAGTTTGACCAAATGGGGCGGGAACCGTTCATTTCCTGACATCGCCGGTGTGCGCGGTGATCTTTTTCATCTCTTACTTTTAATGCGCGCCACTCTGGGCCCGACAAAAAATCCAAAACGCTGATTTTGTTTAGCGCAGCGCCAGTTTGACCGAATGGGGCGGGAACCGTTCATTTCCTGACATCGCCGGTGTGCGCGGTGATTTTTTTCATCTCTTACTTTTAATGCGTGCCTCTCTGGGCCCGAAAAAATATCCAAAACGCTGATTTTGTTTAGCGCATCGCCAGTGGGACCAAATGGGGCGGGAACCGTTCATTTCCTGACATCGCCAGTGTGCGCGGTGATTTTTTTCAGCTCTTACTTTTAATGCGCGCCACTCTGGGCCCGACAAAAAATCCAAAACGCTATTTCTGTTTAGCGCAGCGCCAGTTTGACCGAATGGGGCGGGAACGGTTCATTTCCTGACATCGCCAGTGTGCGTGGTGATTTTTTTCAGCTCTTACTTTTAATGCCGCCTCTCTGGGCCCGAAAAAAAATCCAAAACGCTATTTTTGTTTAGCGCAGCGCCAGTTTGACCAAATGGGGCGGGAACCGTTCATTTCCTGACATCGCCAGTGTGCGCGGTGATTTTTTTCAGCTCTTACTTTTAATGCGTACCTCTCTGGGCCCGACAAAATATCCAAAACGTTATTTCTGGTTAGCGCAGCGCCAGTTTGACCGAATGGGGCGGCAACCGTTCATTTCCTGACATCGCCAGTGTGCGCGGTGATTTTTTTCAGCTCTTACTTTTAATGCGCGCCTCTCTGGGCCCGAAAAAATATCCAAAACGCTATTTTTGTTTAGCGCATCGCCAGTGGGACCAAATGGAGCGGCAACCGTTCATTTCGGACATCGCCAGTGTGCGTGGTGATTTTCTCAGCTCTTACTTTTAATGCGCGCCTCTCTGGGCCCGAAAAAATATCCAAAAGCTATTTCTGTTTAGCGCAGCGCCAGTTTGACCAAATGGGGCGGGAACGGTTCATTTCCTGACATCGCCAGTGTGCGCGGTGATTTTTTTCAGCTCTTACTTTTAATGCGCGCCTCTCTGGGCCGAAAAAATATCCAAAGCTATTTCTGTTTAGCGCAGCGCCAGTTTGACAAATGGGGCGAGAGCGGTTCATTTCCTGACATCGCCAGTGTCTTGCGGTGATTTTTCAGCTCTTACTTTTAATGCGCGCCTCTCTGGGCCCGACAAAAAATCCAAAACGCTGATTTTGTTTGGCGCAGCGCCAGTTTGACCGAATGGGGCGGGAACCGTTCATTTCCTGACATCGCCGGTGTGCGCGGTGATTTTTTTCAGCTCTTACTTTTAATGTGCGCCTCTCAGGGCCCGAAAATATATCCAAAAGCTATTTTTGTTTAGCGCAGCGCCAGTTTGACCAAATGGGGCGGGAACCGTTCATTTCCTGACATCGCCAGTATGCGTGGTGATTTTTTTCATCTCTTACTTTTAATGAGCGCCTCTCTGGGCCCGACAAAAAATCCAAAACGCTGATTTTGTTTAGCGCAGCGCCAGTTTGACGAATGGGCGGGAACCGTTCATTTCCTGACATCGCCGGTGTGCGCGGTGATTTTTTTCATCTCTTACTTTTAATGCGTGCCTCTCTGGGCCCGAAAAAATATCCAAAACGCTGATTTTGTTTAGCGCATCGCCAGTGGGACCAAATGGGGCGGGAACCGTTCATTTCCGGACATCGCCGGTGTGCGCGGTGATTTTTTTCAGCTCTTACTTTTAATGTGCGCCTCTCAGGGCCCGAAAAAATATCCAAAAGCTATTTTTGTTTAGCGCAGCGCCAGTTTGACCAAATGGGGCGGGAACCGTTCATTTCCTGACATCGCCAGTGTGCGTGGTGATTTTTTTCAGCTCTTACTTTTAATGCGCGCCTCTCTGGGCCCGAAAAAATATCCAAAAGCTATTTTTGTTAGCGCCAGCGCCAGTTTGACCAAATGGGGCGGGAACCGTTCATTTCCTGACATCGCCAGTGTGCGTGGTGATTTTTTTCAGCTCTTACTTTTAATGCGCGCCTCTCTGGGCCCGAAAAAATATCCAAAAGCTATTTTTGTTTAGCGCAGCGCCAGTTTGACCAAATGGGGCGGGAACCGTTCATTTCCTGACATCGCCAGTGTGCGCGGTGATTTTTTTCAGCTCTTACTTTTAATGCGCGCCACTCTGGGCCCGACAAAAAATCCAAAACGCTATTTCTGTTTAGCGCAGCGCCAGTTTGACCGAATGGGCGAGAGCGGTTCATTTCTGACATCGCCAGTGTGCGTGGTGATTTTTCAGCTCTTACTTTTAATGCCGCCTCTCTGGGCCGAAAAAATCCAAAACGCTATTTTTGTTTAGCGCAGCGCCAGTTTGACCAAATGGGGCGGGAACCGTTCATTTCCTGACATCGCCAGTGTGCGCGGTGATTTTTTTCAGCTCTTACTTTTAATGCGTACCTCTCTGGGCCCGACAAAATATCCAAAGCGTTATTTCTGGTTAGCGCAGCGCCAGTTTGACCGAATGGGCGGCAACCGTTCATTTCCTGACATCGCCAGTGTGCGCGGTGATTTTTCAGCTCTTACTTTTAATGCGCGCCTCTCTGGGCCGAAAAAATATCAAAACGCTATTTTTGTTTAGCGCATCGCCAGTGGGACCAAATGGGCGGCAACCGTTCATTTCCGGACATCGCCAGTGTGCGTGGTGATTTTTCAGCTCTTACTTTTAATGCGTGCCTCTCTGGGCCGAAAAAATATCCAAAACGCTGATTTTGTTTAGCGCATCGCCAGTGGGACCAAATGGGGCGGGACCCATTCATTTCCGGACATCGCCGGTGTGCGTGGTGATTTTTCTCAGCTCTTACTTTTAATGCGCGCCTCTCTGGGCCCGACAAAAAATCCAAAACGCTATTTCAGCGCCAGTTTGACCAAATGGGGCGGCAACCGTTCATTTCCTGACATCGCCAGTGTGCGCGGTGATTTTTTTCAGCTCTTACTTTTAATGCGCGCCTCTCTGGGCCCGAAAAAATATCCAAAACGCTATTTTTGTTTAGCGCATCGCCAGTGGGACCAAATGGAGCGGCAACCGTTCATTTCCGGACATCGCCAGTGTGCGTGGTGATTTTTCTCAGCTCTTACTTTTAATGCGCGCCTCTCTGTGCCCGACAAAAAATCCAAAACGCTGATTTTGTTTGGCGCAGCGCCAGTTTGACCGAATGGGGCGGGAACCGTTCATTTCCTGACATCGCCGGTGTGCGTGGTGATTTTATTCAGCTCTTACTTTTAATGCGCGCCTCTCTGTGCCCGACAAAAAATCCAAAACGCTGATTTTGTTTGGCGCAGCGCCAGTTTGACCGAATGGGGCGGAACCGTTCATTTCTGACATCGCCAGTGTGCGCGGTGATTTTTCAGCTCTTACTTTTAATGCGTGCCTCTCTGGGCCCGAAAAATTATCCAAAACGCTGATTTTGTTTAGCGCATCGCCAGTGGGACCAAATGGGGCGGGAACCGTTCATGTCCGGACATCGCCGGTGTGCGCGGTGATGTTTTTCAGCTCTTACTTTTAATGTGCGCCTCTCAGGGCCCGAAAAAATATCCAAAAGCTATTTTTGTTTAGCGCAGCGCCAGTTTGACCAAATGGGCGGCAACCGTTCATTTCCTGACATCGCCAGTGTGCGTGGTGATTTTTCAGCTCTTACTTTTAATTTGCGCCTCTCTGGGCGAAAAAATATCCAAAAGCTATTTTTGTTTAGCGCAGCGCCAGTTTGACCAAATGGGGCGGGAACCGTTCATTTCCTGACATCGCCAGTGTGCGTGGTGATTTTTTTCAGCTCTTACTTTTAATGCGCGCCTCTCTGGGCCCGAAAAAATATCCAAAAGCTATTTTGTTTAGCGCAGCGCCAGTTTGACCAAATGGGGCGGGAACCGTTCATTTCCTGACATCGCCAGTATGCGTGGTGATTTTTCATCTCTTACTTTTAATGCGCCTCTCTGGGCCCGACAAAAAATCAAAACGCTGATTTTGTTTAGCGCAGCGCCAGTTTGACCGAATGGGGCGGGAACCGTTCATTTCCTGACATCGCCAGGTGTGCGCGGTGATTTTTCATCTCTTACTTTTAATGCGTGCCTCTCTGGGCCGAAAAATATCCAAAACGCTGATTTTGTTTAGCGCATCGCCAGTGGGACCAAATGGGGCGGAACCGTTCATTTCGGACATCGCCGGTGTCGCGGTGATTTTTCAGCTCTTACTTTTAATGTGCGCCTCTCAGGGCCGAAAAAATATCCAAAAGCTATTTTTGTTTAGCGCAGCGCCAGTTTGACCAAATGGGGCGGGAACCGTTCATTTCCTGACATCGCCAGTGTGCGTGGTGATTTTTTTCAGCTCTTACTTTTAATGCGCGCCTCTCTGGGCCGAAAAAATATCCAAAAGCTATTTTGTTTAGCGCAGCGCCAGTTTGACCAAATGGGGCGGGAACCGTTCATTTCGGACATCGCCAGACTGCGTGGTGATTTTTTTCAGCTCTTACTTTTAATGCGCGCCACTCTGGGCCCGACAAAAAATCCAAAACGCTATTTCTGTTTAGCGCAGCGCCAGTTTGACCAAATGGGGCGGGAACCGTTCATTTCCTGACATCGCCAGTGTGCGTGGTGATTTTTTTCAGCTCTTACTTTTAATTCGCGCCTCTCTGGGCCCGAAAAAATATCCAAAAGCTATTTTTGTTTAGCGCAGCGCCAGTTTGACCAAATGGGGCGGGAACCGTTCATTTCCTGACATCGCCAGTGTGCGTGGTGATTTTTCAGCTCTTACTTTTAATGCGCGCCTCTCTGGGCCCCAAAAATATCCAAAAGCTATTTTTGTTTAGCGCAGCGCCAGTTTGACCAAATGGGGCGGAACCGTTCATTTCCTGACATCGCCAGTATGCGTGGTGATTTTTCATCTCTTACTTTTAATGCGCGCCTCTATGGGCCCAACAAAAAATCCAAACGCTGATTTTGTTTGGTGCAGCGCCAGTTTGACGAATGGGCGGGAACCGTTCATTTCCTGACATCGCCCGGTGTGCGTGGTGATTTTTCAGCTCTTACTTTTAATGCGTGCCTCTCTGGGCCCGAAAAATTATCAAAACGCTGATTTTGTTTGGCGCGCGCCAGTGGGACCAAATGGGGCGGGAACCGTTCATTTCGGACATCGCCAGTGTGCGTGGTGATTTTTCAGCTCTTACTTTTAATGTGCGCCTCTCAGGGCCGAAAAAATATCCAAAAGCTATTTTTGTTTAGCGCAGCGCCAGTTTGACCAAATGGGGCGGGAACCGTTCATTTCCTGACATCGCCAGTGTGCGTGGTGATTTTTCAGCTCTTACTTTTAATTGCGCCTCTCTGGGCCCGAAAAAATATCCAAAAGCTATTTTTGTTTAGCGCAGCGCCAGTTTGACAAATGGGGCGGGAACCGTTCATTTCCTGACATCGCCAGTGTGCGTGGTGATTTTTCAGCTCTTACTTTTAATGCGCGCCTCTCTGGGCCCAAAAAATATCCAAAAGATATTTTTGTTTAGCGCAGCGCCAGTTTGACAAATGGGGCGGGAACCGTTCATTTCCTGACATCGCCAGTATGCGTGGTGATTTTTCATCTCTTACTTTTAATGCGCGCCTCTATGGGCCCGACAAAAATCAAAACGCTGATTTTGTTTAGCGCAGCGCCAGTTTGACCGAATGGGGCGGGAACCGTTCATTTCTGACATCGCCGGTGTGCGCGGTGATTTTTTTCATCTCTTACTTTTCATGCGTGCCTCTCTGGGCCGAAAAAATTATCCAAAACGCTGATTTTGTTTAGCGCAGCGCCAGTGGTACCAAATGGGGCGGGAACCGTTCATTTCCTGACATCGCCGGTGTGCGTGTGATTTTTCAGCTCTTACTTTTAATGCGCCTCTCAGGGCCGAAAAAATATCCAAAAGCTATTTTTGTTTAGCGCAGCGCCAGTTTGACAAATGGGCGGGAACCGTTCATTTCTGACATCGCCAGTGTGCGTGGTGATTTTTTCAGCTCTTACTTTTAATGCGCGCCTCTCTGGGCCAAAAAATATCCAAAAGCTATTTTTGTTTAGCGCAGCGCCAGTTTGACCAAATGGGGCGGGAACCGTTCATTTCCTGACATCGCCAGTATGCGTGGTGATTTTTTTCATCTCTTACTTTTAATGCGCGCCTCTATGGGCCCGACAAAAAATCCAAAACGCTGATTTTGTTTAGCGCAGCGCCAGTTTGACAAATGGGGCGGGAACCGTTCATTTCCTTACATCGCCCGGTGTGCGTGGTGATTTTTCATCTCTTACTTTTAATGTGCCTCTCTGGGCCCGAAAAAATATCAAAACGCTGATTTTGTTTAGCGCAGCGCCAGTTTGACCAAATGGGGCGGGAACCGTTCATTTCGGACATCGCCGGTGTGCGCGGTGATTTTTCAGCTCTTACTTTTAATGTGCGCCTCTCAGGGCCGAAAAAATATCCAAAAGCTATTTTTGTTTAGCGCAGCGCCAGTTTGACCAAATGGGGCGGGAACCGTTCATTTCTGACATCGCCAGTGTGCGTGGTGATTTTTCAGCTCTTACTTTTAATGCGCGCCTCTCTGGGCCCGAAAAAATATCCAAAAGCTATTTTTGTTTAGCGCAGCGCCAGTGGGACCAAATGGGGCGGGAACCGTTCATTTCCGGACATCGCCGGGCTGCGCGGTGATTTTTTTCAGCTCTTACTTTTAATGCGCGCCACTCTGGGCCCGACAAAAAATCCAAAACGCTATTTCTGTTTAGCGCAGCGCCAGTTTGACCAAATGGGGCGGGAACCGTTCATTTCCTGACATCGCCAGTGTGCGTGGTGATTTTTTTCAGCTCTTACTTTTAATGCGCGCCTCTCTGGGCCCGACAAAAAATCCAAAACGCTGATTTTGTTTAGCGCAGCGCCAGTTTGACCGAATGGGGCGGGAACCGTTCATTTCCTGACATCGCCGGTGTGCGCGGTGATTTTTTTCAGCTCTTACTTTTAATGCGCGCCTCTCTGGGCCCAAAAAAATATCCAAAAGCTATTTTTGTTTAGCGCAGCGCCAGTTTGACCAAATGGGGGGAACCGTTCATTTCTGACATCGCCAGTATGCGTGGTGATTTTTCATCTCTTACTTTTAATGCGCCTCTATGGGCCGACAAAAATCCAAACGCTGATTTTGTTTAGCGCAGTGCCAGTTTGACCAAATGGGGCGAGAACCGTTCATTTCCTGACATCGCCAGTGTGCGCGGTGATTTTTCATCTCTTACTTTTAATGCGTGCCTCTCTGGGCGAAAAAATATCCAAAACGCTGATTTTGTTTAGCGCGTCGCCAGTGGGACCAAATGGGGGGGAGTGTGCGCGGTGATTTTTCAGCTCTTACTTTTAATGCGCGCTCTCTGGGCCCGAAAAAAATCCAAAACGCTGATTTTGTTTGGCGCAGCGCCAGTTTGACCGAATGGGGTGGAACCGTTCATTTCCTGACATCGCCAGTGTGCGTGGTGATTTTTCAGCTCTTACTTTTAATTCGCGCCTCTCTGGGCCCGACAAAAAATCAAAACGCTGATTTTGTTTGGCGCAGCGCCAGTTTGACCGAATGGGGCGGGAACCGTTCATTTCCTGACATCGCCGGTGTGCGCGGTGATTTTTTTCATCTCTTACTTTTAATGCGTGCCTCTCTGGGCCCGAAAAAATATCAAAAAGCTATTTTTGTTTAGCGCATCGCCAGTGGGACCAAATGGGGTGGAACCGTTCATTTCCTGACATCGCCAGTGTGGGTGGTGATTTTTCAGCTCTTACTTTTAATGCGCGCTCTCTGGGCCGAAAAAATATCAAAAGCTATTTTGTTTAGCGCAGCGCCAGTTTGACCAAATGGGGCGGCAACCGTTCATTTCCTGACATTGCCAGTGTGCGTGGTGATTTTTCAGCTCTTACTTTCAATGCGGCGCCTCTCTGGGCCCGAAAAATATCCAAAAGCTATTTTTGTTAAGCGCAGCGCCAGTTTGACCAAATGGGCGGGAACCGTTCATTTCCTGACATCGCCAGTGTGCGTGGTGAATTTTTCAGCTCTTACTTTTAATGCGCGCCTCTCTGGGCCGAAAAAATATCCAAAGCTATTTTTGTTTAGCGCAGCGCCAGTTTGACCAAATGGGGTGGAACCGTTCATTTCCTGACATCGCCAGTGTGCGTGGTGATTTTTCAGCTCTTACTTTTAATGCGCGCCTCTCTGGGCCGAAAAAATATCCAAAAGTTATTTTTGTTTAGCGCGCGCCAGTTTGACCGAATGGGGTGGGAACCTTTCATTTCCTGACATCGCCAGTGTGCGC
The DNA here is from genome assembly GCA_026261675.1 of Hippocampus mohnikei. Lineage (NCBI taxonomy): Eukaryota > Metazoa > Chordata > Actinopteri > Syngnathiformes > Syngnathidae > Hippocampus > Hippocampus mohnikei. Next base: position 15,048 of record JAKGUB010000350.1, on the reverse strand, counting down.
GGTGATTTTTTTCATCTCTTACTTTTAATGCGCGCCTCTCTGGGCCCGAAAAAATATCCAAAAGCTATTTTTGTTTAGCGCAGCGCCAGTTTGACCAAATGGGGCGGAACCGTTCATTTCCTGACATCGCCAGTGTGCGTGGTGATTTTTCAGCTCTTACTTTTAATGCGCGCCTCTCTGGGCGAAAAAATATCCAAAAGCTATTTTTGTTTAGCGCAGCGCCAGTTTGACCAAATGGGCGGGAACCGTTCATTTCCTGACATCGCCAGTGTGCGTGGTGATTTTTTCAGCTCTTACTTTTAATGCGCGCCACTCTGGGCCCGACAAAAATCCAAAACGCTATTTCTGTTTAGCGCAGCGCCAGTTTGACCAAATGGGCGGGAACCGTTCATTTCCTGACATCGCCAGTGTGCGTGGTGATTTTTCAGCTCTTACTTTTAATCGCGCCTCTCTGGGCCGAAAAAAATCCAAAACGCTGATTTTGTTTAGCGCAGCGCCAGTTTGACCGAATGGGGCGGGAACCGTTCATTTCCTGACATCGCCGGTGTGCTTGCGGTGATTTTTCAGCTCTTACTTTTAATGCGCGCCTCTCTGGGCCCAAAAAATATCCAAAAGCTATTTTTGTTTAGCGCAGCGCCAGTTTGACCAAATGGGGCGAAACGTTCATTTCTGACATCGCCAGTATGCGTGGTGATTTTTTTCATCTCTTACTTTTAATGCGCGCCTCTATGGGCCCGACAAAAAATCCAAAACGCTGATTTTGTTTAGCGCAGTGCCAGTTTGACCAAATGGGGCGGGAACCGTTCATTTCCTGACATCGCCGGTGTGCGCGGTGATTTTTTTCATCTCTTACTTTTAATGCGTGCCTCTCTGGGCCCGAAAAAATATCCAAAACGCTGATTTTGTTTAGCGCATCGCCAGTGGGACCAAATGGGGCGGGAACCGTTCATTTCCGGACATCGCCAGTGTGCGCGGTGATTTTTTTCAGCTCTTACTTTTAATGCGCGCCTCTCTGGGCCCGACAAAAAATCCAAAACGCTGATTTTGTTTGGCGCAGCGCCAGTTTGACCGAATGGGGCGGGAACCGTTCATTTCCTGACATCGCCAGTGTGCGTGGTGATTTTTTTCAGCTCTTACTTTTAATTCGCGCCTCTCTAGGCCCGACAAAAAATCCAAAACGCTGATTTTGTTTGGCGCAGCGCCAGTTTGACCGAATGGGGCGGGAACCGTTCATTTCCTGACATCGCCGGTGTGCGCGGTGATTTTTCATCTCTTACTTTTAATGCGTGCCTCTCTGGGCCCGAAAAAATATCAAAAAGCTATTTTTGATTAGCGCATCGCCAGTGGGACCAAATGGGGCGGGAACCGTTCATTTCCTGACATCGCCAGTGTGGGTGGTGATTTTTTTCAGCTCTTACTTTTAATGCGCGCCTCTCTGGGCCCGAAAAAATATCCAAAAGCTATTTTTGTTTAGCGCAGCGCCAGTTTGACCAAATGGGGCGGGAACCGTTCATTTCCTGACATTGCCAGTGTGCGTGGTGATTTTTTTCAGCTCTTACTTTCAATGCGCGCCTCTCTGGGCCCGAAAAAATATCCAAAAGCTATTTTTGTTAAGCGCAGCGCCAGTTTGACCAAATGGGGCGGGAACCGTTCATTTCCTGACATCGCCAGTGTGCGTGGTGAATTTTTTCAGCTCTTACTTTTAATGCGCGCCTCTCTGGGCCCGAAAAAATATCCAAAAGCTATTTTTGTTTAGCGCAGCGCCAGTTTGACCAAATGGGGCGGGAACCGTTCATTTCCTGACATCGCCAGTGTGCGTGGTGATTTTTTTCAGCTCTTACTTTTAATGCGCGCCTCTCTGGGCCCGAAAAAATATCCAAAAGTTATTTTTGTTTAGCGCAGCGCCAGTTTGACCGAATGGGGTGGGAACCTTTCATTTCCTGACATCGCCGGTGTGCGCGGTGATTTTTTTCATCTCTTACTTTTAATGCGCGCCTCTCTGGGCGAAAAAAATATCAAAAGCTATTTTTGTTTAGCGCAGCGCCAGTTTTACCAAATGGGGCGGCAACCGTTCATTTCCTGACATCGCCAGTGTGCGTGGTGATTTTTCAGCTCTTACTTTTAATGCGCGCCTCTCTGGGCCCAAAAAATATCCAAAAGCTATTTTGTTTAGCGCAGCGCCAGTTTGACCAAATGGGGCGGGAACCGTTCATTTCCTGACATCGCCAGTATGCGTGGTGATTTTTTTCATCTCTTACTTTTAATGCGCGCCTCTCTGGGCCCGAAAAAATATCCAAAAGCTATTTTTGTTTAGCGCAGCGCCAGTTTGACCAAATGGGGCGGGAACCGTTCATTTCCTGACATCGCCAGTGTGCGTGGTGATTTTTTTCAGCTCTTACTTTTAATGCGCGCCTCTCTGGGCCCGAAAAAATATCCAAAACGCTTTTTTTGTTTAGCGCATGGCCAGTGGGACCAAATGGGGTGGCAACCGTTCTTTTCCTGACATCGCCAGTGTGCGCGGTGATTTTTTTCGGCTCTTACATTAATCGTGCCTCTCTGGGCCCGAAAAAAATCCAAAACGCTTTTGTTTAGCGCAGGGCCAGTGGGACCAAATGGGGTGGCAACCGTTCTTTTCCTGACATCGCCAGTGTGCGCGGTGATTTTTCGGCTCTTACATTAATGGTGCCTCTCTGGGCCGAAAAAAATCCCAAACGCTTTTGTTTAGCGCAGGGCCAGTGGGACCAAATGGGGTGGCAACCGTTCTTTTCCTGACATCGCCAGTGTGCGCGGTGATTTTTTCGGCTCTTAAATTAATGCGTGCCTCTCTGGGCCGAAAAAAATCCAAAACGAGTTTTTTTTTTTGGCGCAGGGCCAGTGTGACCAAATGGGGTGGCAACCGTTCTTTTCCTGACATCGCCAGTGTGCGCGGTGATTTTTTTCGGCTCTTACATTAATGTGCGTGCCTCTCTGGGCCCGAAAAAAAATCCAAAACGCTTTTTGTTTAGCGCAGGGCCAGTGGGACCAAATGGGGTGGCAACCGTTCTTTTCCTGACATCGCCAGTGTCTTGCGGTGATTTTTTTCGGCTCTTACATTAATGCGTGCCTCTCTGGGCGAAAAAATCCAAAACGCTTTTTTTGTTTAGCGCAGTGCCAGTGGGACCAAATGGGGTGGCAACCGTTCTTTTCCTGACATCGCCAGTGTGCGCGGTGATTTTTCGGCTCTTACATTAATCGTGCCTCTCTGGGCCCGAAAAAAATCCAAAGCGCTTTTTCTTTAGCGCAGTGCCAGTGGGACCAAATGGGGTGGCAACCGTTCTTTTCCTGACATCGCCAGTGTGCGCGGTGATTTTTTTCGGCTCTTACATTAATGCGTGCCTCTCTGGGCCCGAAAAAAATCCAAAACGCTTTTTTTGTTTAGCGCAGGGCCAGTGGGACCAAATGGGGTGGCAACCGTTCTTTTCCTGACATCGCCAGTGTGCGCGGTGATTTGTTTCGGCTCTTACATTAATGCGTGCCTCTCTGGGCCCGAAAAAAATCCAAAACGAGTTTTTGGCGCAGGGCCAGTGGGACCAAATGGGGTGGCAACCGTTCTTTTCCTGACATCGCCAGTGTGCGTGGTGATTTTATTCGGCTCTTACATTAATCGTGCCTCTCTGGGCCGAAAAAATCCAAAACGATTTTTCTTTTTGGCGCAGGGCCAGTGGGACCAAATGGGGTGGCAACCGTTCTTTTCCTGACATCGCCAGTGTGCGCGGTGATTTTTCGGCTCTTAAATTAATGCGTGCCTCTCTGGGCGAAAAAAATCCAAAGGCTTTTTGTTTAGCGCGTGGCCAGTGGGACCAAATGGGGTGGCAACCGTTCTTTTCCTGACATCGCCAGTGTGCGCGGTGATTTTTCGGCTCTTACATTAATGCGTGCCTCTCTGGGCCGAAAAAAATCCAAAACGCTTTTTGTTTTGCGCAGGGCCAGTGTGACCAAATGGGGTGGCAACCGTTCTTTTCCTGACATTGCCAGTGTGCGCGGTGATTTTTCGGCTCTTACATTAATGGAAAAAAATCCAAAACGCTTTTTTGTTTAGCGCAGGGCCAGTGGGACCAAATGGGGTGGCAACCGTTCTTTTCCTGACATCGCCAGTGTGCGCGGTGATTTTTTTCGGCTCTTACATTAATGCGTGCCTCTCTGGGCCGAAAAAATCCAAAACGCTTTTTTGTTTAGCGCAGGGCCAGTGGGACCAAATGGGGTGGCAACCGTTCTTTTCCTGACATCGCCAGTGTGCGCGGTGATTTTTTCGGCTCTTACATTAATGCGTGCCTCTCTGGGCCGAAAAAATCCAAAACGCTTTTTGTTTAGCGCAGGGCCAGTGGGACCAAATGGGGTGGCAACCGTTCTTTTCCTGACATCGCCAGTGTGCGCGGTGATTTTTTCGGCTCTTACATTAATGCGTGCCTCTCTGGGCCGAAAAAAATCCAAAACGCTTTTTTGTTTAGCGCAGGGCCAGTGGGACCAAATGGGGTGGCAACCGTTCTTTTCCTGACATCGCCAGTGTGCGCGGTGATTTTTTTCGGCTCTTACATTAATGCGTGCCTCTCTGGGCCGAAAAAAATCCAAAACGCTTTTTTGTTTAGCGCAGGGCCAGTGGGACCAAATGGGGTGGCAACCGTTCTTTTCCTGACATCGCCAGTGTGCGCGGTGATTTTTTCGGCTCTTACATTAATGCGTGCCTCTCTGGGCCGAAAAAATCCAAAACGCTTTTTTGTTTAGCGCAGGGCCAGTGGGACCAAATGGGGTGGCAACCGTTCTTTTCCTGACATCGCCAGTGTGCGCGGTGATTTTTTTCGGCTCTTACATTAATGCGTGCCTCTCTGGGCCGAAAAAATCCAAAACGCTTTTTTGTTTAGCGCAGGGCCAGTGGGACCAAATGGGGTGGCAACCGTTCTTTTCCTGACATCGCCAGTGTGCGCGGTGATTTTTTTCGGCTCTTACATTAATGCGTGCCTCTCTGGGCCGAAAAAATCCAAAACGCTTTTTTGTTTAGCGCAGGGCCAGTGGGACCAAATGGGGTGGCAACCGTTCTTTTCCTGACATCGCCAGTGTGCGCGGTGATTTTTTCGGCTCTTACATTAATGCGTGCCTCTCTGGGCCGAAAAAAATCCAAAACGCTTTTTGTTTAGCGCAGGGCCAGTGGGACCAAATGGGGTGGCAACCGTTCTTTTCCTGACATCGCCAGTGTGCGCGGTGATTTTTTTCGGCTCTTACATTAATGCGTGCCTCTCTGGGCCGAAAAAAATCCAAAACGCTTTTTGTTTAGCGCAGGGCCAGTGGGACCAAATGGGGTGGCAACCGTTCTTTTCCTGACATCGCCAGTGTGCGCGGTGATTTTTTTCGGCTCTTACATTAATGCGTGCCTCTCTGGGCCGAAAAAAATCCAAAACGCTTTTTTGTTTAGCGCAGGGCCAGTGGGACCAAATGGGGTGGCAACCGTTCTTTTCCTGACATCGCCAGTGTGCGCGGTGATTTTTTCGGCTCTTACATTAATGCGTGCCTCTCTGGGCCGAAAAAAAATCCAAAACGCTTTTTGTTTAGCGCAGGGCCAGTGGGACCAAATGGGGTGGCAACCGTTCTTTTCCTGACATCGCCAGTGTGCGCGGTGATTTTTTTCGGCTCTTACATTAATGCGTGCCTCTCTGGGCCGAAAAAATCCAAAACGCTTTTTTGTTTAGCGCAGGGCCAGTGGGACCAAATGGGGTGGCAACCGTTCTTTTCCTGACATCGCCAGTGTGCGCGGTGATTTTTTTCGGCTCTTACATTAATGCGTGCCTCTCTGGGCCGAAAAAAATCCAAAACGCTTTTTGTTTAGCGCAGGGCCAGTGGGACCAAATGGGGTGGCAACCGTTCTTTTCCTGACATCGCCAGTGTGCGCGGTGATTTTTTCGGCTCTTACATTAATGCGTGCCTCTCTGGGCCGAAAAAAATCCAAAACGCTTTTTGTTTAGCGCAGGGCCAGTGGGACCAAATGGGGTGGCAACCGTTCTTTTCCTGACATCGCCAGTGTGCGCGGTGATTTTTCGGCTCTTACATTAATGCGTGCCTCTCTGGGCCGAAAAAATCCAAAACGCTTTTTTGTTTAGCGCAGGGCCAGTGGGACCAAATGGGGTGGCAACCGTTCTTTTCCTGACATCGCCAGTGTGCGCGGTGATTTTTTCGGCTCTTACATTAATGCGTGCCTCTCTGGGCCGAAAAAAATCCAAAACGCTTTTTGTTTAGCGCAGGGCCAGTGGGACCAAATGGGGTGGCAACCGTTCTTTTCCTGACATCGCCAGTGTGCGCGGTGATTTTTTTCGGCTCTTACATTAATGCGTGCCTCTCTGGGCCGAAAAAAATCCAAAACGCTTTTTTGTTTAGCGCAGGGCCAGTGGGACCAAATGGGGTGGCAACCGTTCTTTTCCTGACATCGCCAGTGTGCGCGGTGATTTTTTCGGCTCTTACATTAATGCGTGCCTCTCTGGGCCGAAAAAAATCCAAAACGCTTTTTTGTTTAGCGCAGGGCCAGTGGGACCAAATGGGGTGGCAACCGTTCTTTTCCTGACATCGCCAGTGTGCGCGGTGATTTTTCGGCTCTTACATTAATGCGTGCCTCTCTGGGCCGAAAAAAATCCAAAACGCTTTTTGTTTAGCGCAGGGCCAGTGGGACCAAATGGGGTGGCAACCGTTCTTTTCCTGACATCGCCAGTGTGCGCGGTGATTTTTTCGGCTCTTACATTAATGCGTGCCTCTCTGGGCCGAAAAAAATCCAAAACGCTTTTTTGTTTAGCGCAGGGCCAGTGGGACCAAATGGGGTGGCAACCGTTCTTTTCCTGACATCGCCAGTGTGCGCGGTGATTTTTCGGCTCTTACATTAATGCGTGCCTCTCTGGGCCGAAAAAATCCAAAACGCTTTTTTGTTTAGCGCAGGGCCAGTGGGACCAAATGGGGTGGCAACCGTTCTTTTCCTGACATCGCCAGTGTGCGCGGTGATTTTTTTCGGCTCTTACATTAATGCGTGCCTCTCTGGGCCGAAAAAATCCAAAACGCTTTTTTGTTTAGCGCAGGGCCAGTGGGACCAAATGGGGTGGCAACCGTTCTTTTCCTGACATCGCCAGTGTGCGCGGTGATTTTTTCGGCTCTTACATTAATGCGTGCCTCTCTGGGCCGAAAAAAATCCAAAACGCTTTTTTGTTTAGCGCAGGGCCAGTGGGACCAAATGGGGTGGCAACCGTTCTTTTCCTGACATCGCCAGTGTGCGCGGTGATTTTTTTCGGCTCTTACATTAATGCGTGCCTCTCTGGGCCGAAAAAAATCCAAAACGCTTTTTGTTTAGCGCAGGGCCAGTGGGACCAAATGGGGTGGCAACCGTTCTTTTCCTGACATCGCCAGTGTGCGCGGTGATTTTTTCGGCTCTTACATTAATGCGTGCCTCTCTGGGCCGAAAAAAATCCAAAACGCTTTTTTGTTTAGCGCAGGGCCAGTGGGACCAAATGGGGTGGCAACCGTTCTTTTCCTGACATCGCCAGTGTGCGCGGTGATTTTTTCGGCTCTTACATTAATGCGTGCCTCTCTGGGCCGAAAAAAATCCAAAACGCTTTTTTGTTTAGCGCAGGGCCAGTGGGACCAAATGGGGTGGCAACCGTTCTTTTCCTGACATCGCCAGTGTGCGCGGTGATTTTTCGGCTCTTACATTAATGCGTGCCTCTCTGGGCCGAAAAAATCCAAAACGCTTTTTGTTTAGCGCAGGGCCAGTGGGACCAAATGGGGTGGCAACCGTTCTTTTCCTGACATCGCCAGTGTGCGCGGTGATTTTTTTCGGCTCTTACATTAATGCGTGCCTCTCTGGGCCGAAAAAAATCCAAAACGCTTTTTTGTTTAGCGCAGGGCCAGTGGGACCAAATGGGGTGGCAACCGTTCTTTTCCTGACATCGCCAGTGTGCGCGGTGATTTTTTTCGGCTCTTACATTAATGCGTGCCTCTCTGGGCCGAAAAAAAAATCCAAAACGCTTTTTTGTTTAGCGCAGGGCCAGTGGGACCAAATGGGGTGGCAACCGTTCTTTTCCTGACATCGCCAGTGTGCGCGGTGATTTTTTTCGGCTCTTACATTAATGCGTGCCTCTCTGGGCCGAAAAAAATCCAAAACGCTTTTTTGTTTAGCGCAGGGCCAGTGGGACCAAATGGGGTGGCAACCGTTCTTTTCCTGACATCGCCAGTGTGCGCGGTGATTTTTTCGGCTCTTACATTAATGCGTGCCTCTCTGGGCCCGAAAAAAATCCAAAACGCTTTTTTGTTTAGCGCAGGGCCAGTGGGACCAAATGGGGTGGCAACCGTTCTTTTCCTGACATCGCCAGTGTGCGCGGTGATTTTTTTCGGCTCTTACATTAATGCGTGCCTCTCTGGGCGAAAAAAAAAATCAAAACGCTTTTTTGTTTAGCGCAGGGCCAGTGGGACCAAATGGGGTGGCAACCGTTCTTTTCCTGACATCGCCAGTGTGCGCGGTGATTTTTCGGCTCTTACATTAATGCGTGCCTCTCTGGGCCGAAAAAATCCAAAACGCTTTTTTTTTTAGCGCAGGGCCAGTGGGACCAAATGGGGTGGCAACCGTTCTTTTCCTGACATCGCCAGTGTGCGCGGTGATTTTTTCGGCTCTTACATTAATGCGTGCCTCTCTGGGCCGAAAAAAATCCAAAACGCTTTTTTGTTTAGCGCAGGGCCAGTGGGACCAAATGGGGTGGCAACCGTTCTTTTCCTGACATCGCCAGTGTGCGCGGTGATTTTTCGGCTCTTACATTAATGCGTGCCTCTCTGGGCCGAAAAAAATCCAAAACGCTTTTTGTTTAGCGCAGGGCCAGTGGGACCAAATGGGGTGGCAACCGTTCTTTTCCTGACATCGCCAGTGTGCGCGGTGATTTTTTCGGCTCTTACATTAATGCGTGCCTCTCTGGGCCGAAAAAAATCCAAAACGCTTTTTGTTTAGCGCAGGGCCAGTGGGACCAAATGGGGTGGCAACCGTTCTTTTCCTGACATCGCCAGTGTGCGCGGTGATTTTTTCGGCTCTTACATTAATGCGTGCCTCTCTGGGCCGAAAAAAATCCAAAACGCTTTTTTGTTAGCGCAGGGCCAGTGGGACCAAATGGGGTGGCAACCGTTCTTTTCCTGACATCGCCAGTGTGCGCGGTGATTTTTTCGGCTCTTACATTAATGCGTGCCTCTCTGGGCCGAAAAAAATCCAAAACGCTTTTTGTTTAGCGCAGGGCCAGTGGGACCAAATGGGGTGGCAACCGTTCTTTTCCTGACATCGCCAGTGTGCGCGGTGATTTTTTTCGGCTCTTACATTAATGCGTGCCTCTCTGGGCCGAAAAAAATCCAAAACGCTTTTTTGTTTAGCGCAGGGCCAGTGGGACCAAATGGGGTGGCAACCGTTCTTTTCCTGACATCGCCAGTGTGCGCGGTGATTTTTTCGGCTCTTACATTAATGCGTGCCTCTCTGGGCCCGAAAAAATCCAAAACGCTTTTTGTTTAGCGCAGGGCCAGTGGGACCAAATGGGGTGGCAACCGTTCTTTTCCTGACATCGCCAGTGTGCGCGGTGATTTTTTCGGCTCTTACATTAATGCGTGCCTCTCTGGGCCGAAAAAATCCAAAACGCTTTTTGTTTAGCGCAGGGCCAGTGGGACCAAATGGGGTGGCAACCGTTCTTTTCCTGACATCGCCAGTGTGCGCGGTGATTTTTCGGCTCTTACATTAATGCGTGCCTCTCTGGGCCGAAAAAAATCCAAAACGCTTTTTGTTTAGCGCAGGGCCAGTGGGACCAAATGGGGTGGCAACCGTTCTTTTCCTGACATCGCCAGTGTGCGCGGTGATTTTTTCGGCTCTTACATTAATGCGTGCCTCTCTGGGCCGAAAAAAATCCAAAACGCTTTTTGTTTAGCGCAGGGCCAGTGGGACCAAATGGGGTGGCAACCGTTCTTTTCCTGACATCGCCAGTGTGCGCGGTGATTTTTTCGGCTCTTACATTAATGCGTGCCTCTCTGGGCCCGAAAAAATCCAAAACGCTTTTTGTTTAGCGCAGGGCCAGTGGGACCAAATGGGGTGGCAACCGTTCTTTTCCTGACATCGCCAGTGTGCGCGGTGATTTTTCGGCTCTTACATTAATGCGTGCCTCTCTGGGCCGAAAAAAATCCAAAACGCTTTTTGTTTAGCGCAGGGCCAGTGGGACCAAATGGGGTGGCAACCGTTCTTTTCCTGACATCGCCAGTGTGCGCGGTGATTTTTTTCGGCTCTTACATTAATGCGTGCCTCTCTGGGCCGAAAAAAATCCAAAACGCTTTTTGTTTAGCGCAGGGCCAGTGGGACCAAATGGGGTGGCAACCGTTCTTTTCCTGACATCGCCAGTGTGCGCGGTGATTTTTTCGGCTCTTACATTAATGCGTGCCTCTCTGGGCCGAAAAAATCCAAAACGCTTTTTTTTAGCGCAGGGCCAGTGGGACCAAATGGGGTGGCAACCGTTCTTTTCAAAATCCAAAACGCTTTTTGTTTAGCGCAGGGCCAGTGGGACCAAATGGGGTGGCAACCGTTCTTTTCCTGACATCGCCAGTGTGCGCGGTGATTTTTTCGGCTCTTACATTAATGCGTGCCTCTCTGGGCCGAAAAAAATCCAAAACGCTTTTTGTTTAGCGCAGGGCCAGTGGGACCAAATGGGGTGGCAACCGTTCTTTTCCTGACATCGCCAGTGTGCGCGGTGATTTTTTCGGCTCTTACATTAATGCGTGCCTCTCTGGGCCGAAAAAAATCCAAAACGCTTTTTGTTTAGCGCAGGGCCAGTGGGACCAAATGGGGTGGCAACCGTTCTTTTCCTGACATCGCCAGTGTGCGCGGTGATTTTTTCGGCTCTTACATTAATGCGTGCCTCTCTGGGCCGAAAAAAATCCAAAACGCTTTTTTGTTTAGCGCAGGGCCAGTGGGACCAAATGGGGTGGCAACCGTTCTTTTCCTGACATCGCCAGTGTGCGCGGTGATTTTTTCGGCTCTTACATTAATGCGTGCCTCTCTGGGCCGAAAAAAATCCAAAACGCTTTTTGTTTAGCGCAGGGCCAGTGGGACCAAATGGGGTGGCAACCGTTCTTTTCCTGACATCGCCAGTGTGCGCGGTGATTTTTTCGGCTCTTACATTAATGCGTGCCTCTCTGGGCCGAAAAAATCCAAAACGCTTTTTGTTTAGCGCAGGGCCAGTGGGACCAAATGGGGTGGCAACCGTTCTTTTCCTGACATCGCCAGTGTGCGCGGTGATTTTTTCGGCTCTTACATTAATGCGTGCCTCTCTGGGCCGAAAAAAATCCAAAACGCTTTTTTGTTTAGCGCAGGGCCAGTGGGACCAAATGGGGTGGCAACCGTTCTTTTCCTGACATCGCCAGTGTGCGCGGTGATTTTTTCGGCTCTTACATTAATGCGTGCCTCTCTGGGCCGAAAAAAATCCAAAACGCTTTTTGTTTAGCGCAGGGCCAGTGGGACCAAATGGGGTGGCAACCGTTCTTTTCCTGACATCGCCAGTGTGCGCGGTGATTTTTTCGGCTCTTACATTAATGCGTGCCTCTCTGGGCCGAAAAAAATCCAAAACGCTTTTTTGTTTAGCGCAGGGCCAGTGGGACCAAATGGGGTGGCAACCGTTCTTTTCCTGACATCGCCAGTGTGCGCGGTGATTTTTTCGCTCTTACATTAATGCGTGCCTCTCTGGGCCGAAAAAAATCCAAAACGCTTTTTGTTTAGCGCAGGGCCAGTGGGACCAAATGGGGTGGCAACCGTTCTTTTCCTGACATCGCCAGTGTGCGCGGTGATTTTTTCGGCTCTTACATTAATGCGTGCCTCTCTGGGCCGAAAAAAATCCAAAACGCTTTTTGTTTAGCGCAGGGCCAGTGGGACCAAATGGGGTGGCAACCGTTCTTTTCCTGACATCGCCAGTGTGCGCGGTGATTTTTTCGGCTCTTACATTAATGCGTGCCTCTCTGGGCCGAAAAAAATCCAAAACGCTTTTTGTTTAGCGCAGGGCCAGTGGGACCAAATGGGGTGGCAACCGTTCTTTTCCTGACATCGCCAGTGTGCGCGGTGATTTTTTCGGCTCTTACATTAATGCGTGCCTCTCTGGGCCGAAAAAAATCCAAAACGCTTTTTGTTTAGCGCAGGGCCAGTGGGACCAAATGGGGTGGCAACCGTTCTTTTCCTGACATCGCCAGTGTGCGCGGTGATTTTTTCGGCTCTTACATTAATGCGTGCCTCTCTGGGCCGAAAAAAATCCAAAACGCTTTTTGTTTAGCGCAGGGCCAGTGGGACCAAATGGGGTGGCAACCGTTCTTTTCCTGACATCGCCAGTGTGCGCGGTGATTTTTTTCGGCTCTTACATTAATGCGTGCCTCTCTGGGCCGAAAAAAATCCAAAACGCTTTTTTGTTTAGCGCAGGGCCAGTGGGACCAAATGGGGTGGCAACCGTTCTTTTCCTGACATCGCCAGTGTGCGCGGTGATTTTTTCGGCTCTTACATTAATGCGTGCCTCTCTGGGCCGAAAAAAATCCAAAACGCTTTTTGTTTAGCGCAGGGCCAGTGGGACCAAATGGGGTGGCAACCGTTCTTTTCCTGACATCGCCAGTGTGCGCGGTGATTTTTTCGGCTCTTACATTAATGCGTGCCTCTCTGGGCCGAAAAAAATCCAAAACGCTTTTTGTTTAGCGCAGGGCCAGTGGGACCAAATGGGGTGGCAACCGTTCTTTTCCTGACATCGCCAGTGTGCGCGGTGATTTTTTCGGCTCTTACATTAATGCGTGCCTCTCTGGGCCGAAAAAAATCCAAAACGCTTTTTTGTTTAGCGCAGGGCCAGTGGGACCAAATGGGGTGGCAACCGTTCTTTTCCTGACATCGCCAGTGTGCGCGGTGATTTTTTTCGGCTCTTACATTAATGCGTGCCTCTCTGGGCCGAAAAAAATCCAAAACGCTTTTTGTTTAGCGCAGGGCCAGTGGGACCAAATGGGGTGGCAACCGTTCTTTTCCTGACATCGCCAGTGTGCGCGGTGATTTTTTTCGGCTCTTACATTAATGCGTGCCTCTCTGGGCCGAAAAAAATCCAAAACGCTTTTTTGTTTAGCGCAGGGCCAGTGGGACCAAATGGGGTGGCAACCGTTCTTTTCCTGACATCGCCAGTGTGCGCGGTGATTTTTTTCGGCTCTTACATTAATGCGTGCCTCTCTGGGCCGAAAAAAATCCAAAACGCTTTTTGTTTAGCGCAGGGCCAGTGGGACCAAATGGGGTGGCAACCGTTCTTTTCCTGACATCGCCAGTGTGCGCGGTGATTTTTTTCGGCTCTTACATTAATGCGTGCCTCTCTGGGCCGAAAAAAATCCAAAACGCTTTTTGTTTAGCGCAGGGCCAGTGGGACCAAATGGGGTGGCAACCGTTCTTTTCCTGACATCGCCAGTGTGCGCGGTGATTTTTTCGGCTCTTACATTAATGCGTGCCTCTCTGGGCCGAAAAAAATCCAAAACGCTTTTTTGTTTAGCGCAGGGCCAGTGGGACCAAATGGGGTGGCAACCGTTCTTTTCCTGACATCGCCAGTGTGCGCGGTGATTTTTTCGGCTCTTACATTAATGCGTGCCTCTCTGGGCCGAAAAAAATCCAAAACGCTTTTTTGTTTAGCGCAGGGCCAGTGGGACCAAATGGGGTGGCAACCGTTCTTTTCCTGACATCGCCAGTGTGCGCGGTGATTTTTTCGGCTCTTACATTAATGCGTGCCTCTCTGGGCCGAAAAAAATCCAAAACGCTTTTTGTTTAGCGCAGGGCCAGTGGGACCAAATGGGGTGGCAACCGTTCTTTTCCTGACATCGCCAGTGTGCGCGGTGATTTTTTCGGCTCTTACATTAATGCGTGCCTCTCTGGGCCGAAAAAAATCCAAAACGCTTTTTGTTTAGCGCAGGGCCAGTGGGACCAAATGGGGTGGCAACCGTTCTTTTCCTGACATCGCCAGTGTGCGCGGTGATTTTTTCGGCTCTTACATTAATGCGTGCCTCTCTGGGCCGAAAAAAATCCAAAACGCTTTTTGTTTAGCGCAGGGCCAGTGGGACCAAATGGGGTGGCAACCGTTCTTTTCCTGACATCGCCAGTGTGCGCGGTGATTTTTTCGGCTCTTACATTAATGCGTGCCTCTCTGGGCCGAAAAAAATCCAAAACGCTTTTTGTTTAGCGCAGGGCCAGTGGGACCAAATGGGGTGGCAACCGTTCTTTTCCTGACATCGCCAGTGTGCGCGGTGATTTTTCGGCTCTTACATTAATGCGTGCCTCTCTGGGCCGAAAAAAATCCAAAACGCTTTTTGTTTAGCGCAGGGCCAGTGGGACCAAATGGGGTGGCAACCGTTCTTTTCCTGACATCGCCAGTGTGCGCGGTGATTTTTTCGGCTCTTACATTAATGCGTGCCTCTCTGGGCCGAAAAAAATCCAAAACGCTTTTTGTTTAGCGCAGGGCCAGTGGGACCAAATGGGGTGGCAACCGTTCTTTTCCTGACATCGCCAGTGTGCGCGGTGATTTTTTCGGCTCTTACATTAATGCGTGCCTCTCTGGGCCGAAAAAAATCCAAAACGCTTTTTGTTTAGCGCAGGGCCAGTGGGACCAAATGGGGTGGCAACCGTTCTTTTCCTGACATCGCCAGTGTGCGCGGTGATTTTTCGGCTCTTACATTAATGCGTGCCTCTCTGGGCCGAAAAAAAAATCCAAAACGCTTTTTGTTTAGCGCAGGGCCAGTGGGACCAAATGGGGTGGCAACCGTTCTTTTCCTGACATCGCCAGTGTGCGCGGTGATTTTTTCGGCTCTTACATTAATGCGTGCCTCTCTGGGCCGAAAAAAATCCAAAACGCTTTTTGTTTAGCGCAGGGCCAGTGGGACCAAATGGGGTGGCAACCGTTCTTTTCCTGACATCGCCAGTGTGCGCGGTGATTTTTTTCGGCTCTTACATTAATGCGTGCCTCTCTGGGCCCGAAAAAATCCAAA